>MVGT01004458.1:17962-38551 GCA_002174775.1 Macleaya cordata
CCTCCTAGTCTGGTCAAACGATTTTGACCGTAAAAATTAAAACAACCCAAACACGTTTGGTTTTCTTTATTTGTTAGAGGAGAAATGATACACCTACACGGAGCCATACACGCGCCATACACGGCGCTGACGTGGCCGGTGAGGTGTTGATCAATGTTTAGTCATGCCCTCTGACACGTCATTGATGACGTGTCAAAACAAATTCAAATTTTTGTGAAAAAATTCTGCATTTGGCGCGGATTTCAAAATTTTCTCAAATTTTTCTATAACAAAACAAAAGATCTTCTTTTCACTTTATCGTTTTTCATTTCAGTCAAAACATAACCTTAAATCCAAAGTAGCAGTGCGGCGCCACCTCTCGCCATCTCCACTCCGGCTGCTGTCTTCCTCTTCCATCGTTCATCACCGTCACACCTCGCCGGCGTCTAGAGTCGCGCCAACGACGTCTGGTACTCTCTCTTTCACTTTCCATATATGTCTTTCTACTAGGACAGTTAGTTAGGGTCAATGTTATTATTTTTTTTTATTAAGTATCGTTGTTGTCATGTTGTTACTACTAACGTTGCTGGTTTTTTTATTCTTCTTTTTTTTTGTTTTTACTAATTGGAGATTATATTAATCTTTTGTTCTTAGTTTCTGTAAAAATCGTACCATCACATTTCCATTTATTAGTTTCTGTAAAAATCGTTATTTCATTACAGATCAGAAAATAATTTTATGGATAGCATGCCTTGTATGGGTAGGATGCAATAAAGGTGTTTGTAAAATTTACTGAACCATTTATTGAAAAATGTTGAGTGTTCAAAAAAGTTTGCCTTTTAGTCTATAGTATTTAATGTTAACCGTCACCTTTTTTTAAGTGGTGTTTAGAAAGATTATTTTGTTGAATGTAAGTATTGAACGTACCAGTGGATGACTAATAATACTCTGTAAAGAAATCACACATACCAGTGGATGCCTCCTGTAAGAATAATTATTGGTAAAGAACTTTTTAGATTGGGCTTTTTGTATGTTGGATGTTGGCTAAATATTTTGTAACTATTTGTGATAGGGTGTTCACTATCAATATTGGAGTGGTGCTTATGGAGTGAATCCGGTACCTCAACCACCCTTGCAAATTGTGGCGTGCCTGCAGTTGGAAATCTTGCAGAAACATATAGTTTATATGCCAACTCTAGTATGTTTAACATGTAATAGTTGAGGTCCATGCATAAAGTTTGGCTGGACATAGGTTTTATTTTGGATGAGAACTAATACTTGTAAGATTTAATTTTGGAATTTATCACTTGGCTGACTTTGATGCAATTATTGGCACGTTTGGTCATGAACAAGTTTTATATATTTCCTTCAATGCAAACAGGTTGTAGAAAATTAAGATTCCAAACTGAATCTTTATAATTAAAGATTTGAGAGATCTTTCAGCTGAAATTGAGTGAATGCTCTTTAATAATTAAAGAAATGCAGGTGTCCAAACTGTGATCAGAAGAACTGACTTGATTTACAAAATTTGTCATCATAGGCAATATGTTGAGAGGGAACTATTTTGAGCAGATCTGCGCGACACGGGGCTGCCATAACGAATGAGGATGAATTCGAGCTCTGAGAAGGAGAGGGTGATGAGCGACGGGGAATGGGACGGTGATGAGCAGATCTGTGCGACACGGGGCTGCCGTAGTGGAGACGGCGAGAGGTGGCGGCACGCTGCTGATTTAGATTTCGGGTTATGTTTTGAGTGATGAGCGACGGAAGAGGAAGACAGTGATCGGAGTGGAAACGGTGAGGGGTGACGGTGATGAGCGATGGAAGAGGAAGACAGCCGCCGGAGTGGAGACGGCGAGAGGTGGCGCCGCGCTGCTGCTTTAGATTTAGGGTTATGTTTTGAGTGAAATGAAAAACGATAGTAAAAAGAAGATCAGTTGTTTTGTTAGAAAAAATTTGAGAAAATTTTGAAATCCGCGCCAAATGCAGATTTTTTTCACAAAAATTTGAATTTGTTTTGACACGTCATTGACGTGTCAGAGGGCATGACTAAACATTGATCAACACTTCACCGGCCACGTCAGCGCCGTGTATGGCGCGTGTATGGCTCATGTATCATTTCTCTTGTTAGAGAGTGAAACAAAGAGAGAGAAGCAGCCAGTGATGGAGAAGGAGGTGCACTGACGAGGTGCCCGACGAAGGTGAAGGAAAAGGACAGAGAATAAGACAAAGAAGTAGAGAAGAAGTTGGGTAACGCTCAGATCAGCCCACGAATAAGAAACCCTAGATATGTTANTTGACACGTCATTGACGTGTCAGAGGGCATGACTAAACATTGATCAACACTTCACCGGCCACGTCAGCGCCGTGTATGGCGCGTGTATGGCTCATGTATCATTTCTCTTGTTAGAGAGTGAAACAAAGAGAGAGAAGCAGCCAGTGATGGAGAAGGAGGTGCACTGACGAGGTGCCCGACGAAGGTGAAGGAAAAGGACAGAGAATAAGACAATGAATTGGTGATGCTTTTTTGTTAATCTAGGAACCAAATACAAAAGAAAAGCCCTTGATCTATCATTTCTATCCCTTCAACCCCAATTTTTTTTTACAGTTACATAGCCATTTATTTTTTTTGAAGTACGCAGTGTAATCGGCACTGTGTTGCCATTTTTAGGTTTTGTTTTTGGTAGCACGATGCCGTTTTTCATCTTCCAATTCGACAAGCAGTTGCCAATCACTAAAAAGCCAAATCAATTACTTAGAAAAGAATTGGTAGCTAACTGCCGATTCAATTTTACAGAATCGAGCACGTCCCACCGTTTTAGGTTTGTGAAATCAGCAGTAGGCTCCCGTTTTAGAATTTAGAAAAAGATTTTGACAGAACTTATGGATTTATTTTTATTTCCTTAAGTAATAGTTTAGAAGTCATATCCTAATCTTAATCCACATGCATCATTTTTAAATGATCACTTATATGAGCTTTTAATTTCTACCCTACAAAACAGGTTTGATATAAGTGTAGCATCCTTCTTAAAAGTTGATTACGGATGATTGATTGCTTTTTAGTATATTAAAATAGTCTTCTTTATTATTCAATTGGATATTGTAGGACGGCCTGCTAATTTGAGAAAATGATAAATACCTTCATTCTTTTTGCAGGATAATGGCCTTCGAAAGTTCCTTAAACGGCTTTATTTCAGAAGAATAAAGAATTGGAGCGACAATAAAAGTGAAATCGCTCTCAACCTACACATGCACCACCTCGGATCCATATCCTACGCAAGCTGAGGAGCGGTAATGCTTGAGTTACAGCAAATTCCTACAGAATTTGCTACCACTCAAGCATCCAACGGTCAAAGTGATTTGCATCTCCTCGTATTTCGCATCCCATCCTAAAGTGTTATGAATCTCACCGTGAAATGTGCCTGCTGTAGCAAATTCGGTAGGGATTTCGGTAGCCCTAGCACTACCGGCTGAGGAGTGTACCGAGACAGCTGACCAACCAGATGAGAGTGGATTTGCTTCTGGTGGTTCTCGGGTTCGAAATCTCTTGCCATCATTTGATAAGCATGTTGCTTATAAAATTTGGTATGGGAAGGTAAATTATTTGATTTTTTATTTTTTTCCCTAATATTAGCAATGTAGCATCCACCATTAGCTTTTGTTCGTGTAGGAACGAGACCCAATTAAGATTCATAATCATGTGGCAAAGTTAAAGGAGTAGAAGTTAAGTAAAGAATGCAAATATGTTCGAGATAAAGTTAGGGATTCTGGTTTGGCCCATCTGGCGGATCATTCATATGAGAACATCGATATAGTCTTGATTGCTTATTTCCTTGAGAGTTGGCACCAAGAGACTAATAATTTCCACCTTCCATTTGGAGAGATTACTATCACTCTTGAAGACTTGATCCACATCTTGGGTGCGTCGGTATTTGGCAAGTCTCTAAGTGGTAGTAGCCACATCTCGATGGAGAATGCAATGAATCTACTTTGTGATGGGTTAGGAGTAGATGAAGATAAAGTAAGAGGTGTGATTAAGGACCAGAAGATTATCAGATTAGATTAGATCAAATATCATTGCAAGGGAACAAAATAAGATGACATACTTGAGAAAAAGAAAAAAATAGCTCTAGGATTTCTTCTATATCTCATGGGATGCACCCTTTTTTGTGAAGTTTGGCAACAAGATTAAGGTGTACTATTTGCAGTCTTTGATGGATAATTATCACTTAGGTGATATTTCTTAGGGTACATGTATCCTTGCCAATTTGTTCAAGGAGTTGGGAGTTGCATCTATGTACAAACAGAAAAAAAAATTGTCGAGCACATGATTCTTTTATAGGTATATAATACGATCACTCTATGTTTATGCTATCCATACAAAGTTAGTATATTAGTATAGCATAACCGAATGTGTTTATTTTGTAGGCATGGATCGATACATGAACACTTCATCTTTGGTAGGTCTATACCCAGCTCTGATTACGACAATACCATGTCTAGACTGCTGAAGGGACAATGCTATTTGAACATTGAGATCAAATGTTACAATTGTAACATTTGACTGTGGAGCCCACATAGTTACACTTTAAGAGCTAAAATTTTGAGAAGTTGTTCTCTTCACTATTAAGATCATACTCACAAAAAATCATAACATTCTAAAACTTCTAACCCCATCAAAAATTGATCGGAAGTTGACTGTAAATTAACGGTGAGAAATGAACGGTGCGAAAAAGATTCAATTTTTTATGGGGTTAGAGATTTTAGAATTGGCTGATTTTTTGTAAGTATGATCTGAATGATGAAGAGAACAACTTCACAAAATTTTAGCTCTTAAAATATAACCATCTGAGCCACACAGTCAAATGTTACAATTGTAACATTGGTATGAATGTTCAAATAGCACCGTCCCTGCTGAAGTGGGTCGATCTTACCATAAAAGTGAACTTGAAAGCGGGAATAGTGGCACTAAGGGAGCAAATGGATGACTTGGACTTCAGATTTGTAAATAACATTTCTAACTTTTAACTTATATTATAAGCAGTAGTGGTTGTTATACTCATTCACTTTTTTATTGAATTTTAGGTTAATTGGGACCCGTACAGTGACAAAAGAGAGGGGAACCCAATTAATGAGGTTAGATATTATAATACCTACCTCATCTGCTTTGACGTTGCGGAGCCTTATCACCCAAATAGGGTGTTAAGATAATTTGGACGGGTCCAGACCACTCCTCATATTCCGATGAGAGTTTTCACCAACTCTTCAGGCCAAAGGTGTTAACGTATTATGGCTCACTTAACCCTAATCAGGGTTAGAGTGGATATTTATATTAATAAATATTGATTTACAATAATACCCTTTGGGTACAACCAGGATAAATACAATGACATTACATCATGCTATAACAGCCCCCCTCAAGCTGAACGCGCGGAAGACGAAAGTGATAGCTTGGAGCATAACACTTTTAGTGAGAATATCAGCAAGCTGATAACGAGTAGGGATGTATCGAATCTGCAAGGCCTTTCGAGCAACCCGTTCTCGAACGAAATGATAATCAATGTGGACATGCTTCGTGCGAGAATGTTGAATGGGATTAACTGCCATGTATGTGGCACTGACATTATCGCAATAAATCGTTGGAGCAGCCTTCAAGTATACACCTAAATCAGCAAGAAGAAATTGGATTGCTGTGTTGAAAGGTTCATAATCTGGACCCAATCCATGGAGAGCATAAAGAACAAGATCCATATCAGGGATCTTGTTATCGGCTGCAGCAAGGGAGTCAGCCATTGATTTGATCTGACTTAAGTAGTCGACGATACTCTGATTTCCTTTTTGGATTTTTTGAAGTTGTCCTTTGATTTGTAGAACTCGGGCAGCATTTTGATTCGCAAAGGATTTCTCTAAGGCAAGCCAGACTTCACGGCATGTTCGAAGACCAATGACTTGAGCATGCACAGGATCTGTTAAAGTGCCGAGTAACCAACCAAGTAAAGAGAGATCAACACTCTCCCATTCATCAAATGCAGGATTTGGTATAGGGTTGGTGGTTGTGGGATCAGAGATAGTTGTAGGAGGAATGAGGAAGTCTTTATCAACATGTTTGTAGAGCTTGTGTGATTTGGGAATGGGCACCATTTGATTGTGCCACAATAAATAATTGTTGCGATCCAGTTTGTTGATAATGGGATGATTGAGATTGGAGAAGAAAGGGACTGGTGATGACGAAGGAATAACAGGCGTAGTAGTAGAAGAAGATGCCGATGAAGAAGCCATTGCGGAGAAAAAAAATGATCAGTTGATTTGAGTAGAAAGTGGTGCGGCTAGGGTTGAGGGATCAGAAGAAGGCTCTTGATACCATGTTAACGTATTATGGCTCACTTAACCCTAATCAGGGTTAGAGTGGATATTTATATTAATAAATATTGATTTACAATAATACCCTTTGGGTACAACCAGGATAAATACAATGGCATTACATCATGCTATAACAAAAGGCCCTACTCTAACAGCAACTGGTTTTGGGATCATGAGGAAAACCATCGCTTAGCGGCCGAACATAGATCAGTTCCTGTTACGTATCCATGGGATTGTGTTTGTGGATATATGGATTGCTACAGGAGCCATTCTCATGTGTGTGTTCAAAACCTCGCACGTCGACTAACTTTGCCCCTGCCGGACACCTGGAGAGGTTCAGATGATTACTACATAAGTATCTTAATTAGATTGTATTTGTTTTAACATTTGAATTAGGAATGAAGAGATTTCATTCCTAATGATCATGGCTATTTGTATGTTCAGATTGAAGGTGTAACCCGAGCCTTGGAAGCACTTAACCTAAGAGATGATAGGATGTGTGTGCAGATTCTTGAGAGCTTAAAGAATCGCCAACCTCTTCACAACGAACTTAGTACAGTTTTTGTTAGAAGGCAGCGTAGGGATGTAAGGCAAGGCATGGAGGGCGAGTAACAACAATGATGGATCTAATGTATTTTTCTTTTTCTTTTTTGGAGTTATAACATTATAAAGCAATACAAGCTGATGAGGTGGTTAGTTTTATTAGTTTTGGACGACCTTATGTTACTTTTGATGGATCTGGTATTTTTTTTTCTTTTCGGAGTAAACTAATTATAATGTGTATGACCTTATGCTACCTCTCCCGCTCCAGAATCTCGCGCTCCCACTCCGAACTACGCTCCGACGCTTCCGCTCCGAAGGTATTTTAGAATTAAGAACATTTTTTAATCGGCCGCTCCGACGCTACCGCTCCCACTTTCGTTCCCGCTCCGATCCGCGCTCTGATTACTTAGTTTATTAGTTGCATTTCTCCTTTTTAATCTTATACACAGGTTGCCTATTTTGGGTAATGAATTTTTATTAAGTTAACTCTGCCTAAAATTGGTAAAGTATAAAATTGTTTAAATTGAAACAGATCAAGAAGCAAATCACAAATTTATGAATTTTGGGAACCCTAAATGAATTTGTTGGGGAATACGGTTTTGATATGGCATTAATTAATGATATGGCCCCAATCTGAAACTCAAATCTCTAAGAAATTGAATCGCATCTCAAGGCGTTAGGTTTACTATACCAGGTGATTAAACAGTACTAAAACAATCCTAAATAAAGGTTTATCAACCTAAATCAGAGTTAAGCTAATTTAGTTTGTTAGAACTTTAATCACCTCAAAATATGGTTAGGCCCAACAAAAAAAATTCGCCAGAGTTTCCCCTATATTTTTAGGGTCTGAAACCTGTCATAAACCTGTAGAAGAGATGATTTATCCATAAATAACATTTATATATCAATACCGTTCATCCATATCATCTCATCATATCCAATCAACCCTATTCATCAATATAAAATACCTAGTCATCCACTAGGCTGGATCCAAACCATAATTCTAAAACGATCTCTCGCTTGATAAAATAATACATATATAAGATTTGTTAAGTGATACTAAATATACATAAGTGTGCTTGTTTTACATTATATAGTTCAAAAGAATATATATACAAAGCAAGGAAAATAAACTGCATCATTACTAAATAATTACAACACCTCAAGTATAATAAACCTGAGGTGGATACTCTCCCTATACCTGTCTCCTCAAATTACTTAACATCCAATCATCCACTGTCTCCTCGATTTCCTGAGCAAAAAGCCCAGTGAGAACTTATAATACTAACAGGTAGTCACTAATATGAATTTAAGACAATGCAGGTTTTAAAGAAAACCGAGAAATCATAATACAGTAATGTAAAAGCATTTGGTACCTTTACTACAACATAAACCGATAACCATTCACTTACCCATACAAGTATAGATAAACTAACAACATCTCACCATCATAATATTGCGTAGTGTAATCATCTTAGAGTGAAGAGGCTACGACTAGATGTTTCAGCTCCTAGTCAGTGAGCAAAATCGTGTTCCAACTTAACCGATGTGGAACCCCATCGTTAATTCCTGATTTCCGACCGAGCGACTGATTTATCGGTTTTTGTGAGAAGCACGCTGGCTCATGATTTGGGTTCAGGTGGACCCTTGACCATAATTTGCCGATGTAGCCGTTGTCGCGGTGGTCAGCCGTTTGACTCGTGCAGACATCTTAATGATCATTAAAATAATCCAGGAGTTGTTACGCTCCTCAAGTCTTCGCCTAATCTAGGCAGCATATAACCTCGACATTTCTAGAATCATACACGTACCTATTCAAATAAGGCTTTTCAAAAAGCGAAATAGAATAACCTAGATTTTAATAGTTTTCATATATCATGAGAGTCCCATTCCTGTCAATTGACAGAAAAACATAATGAAACTACGGAACACATCATTGTTTTTAGAAAAACTTCAATAATTTGCTCGTGTAGGCATTACAAGTCCATTTTCAGATCTCCTAAAAATATATATTATAATACTATAAGTTTTAGTAGTAGAAAATACATTTTCTTATAAAAACTAACATCCATGTACATGTTGTAATCTCCTATATAATATTATTCAGAGGAAAGCCGGTAATATAATCCGAGGAAAGCCGGGTAATCGAGGGAAAACCCATAATATAATCCGGGGAAAGTCGGTAATAATTATAGCCGAGGGAAAGCCCAGCATATCATATATAGTATATATTCCGGGAGAAAGCCCGTACCTAGGGAATCACCAACACATACCCAACAACTGGGAACCTTCATCCCACACATCATCTCAAAACAACTACTTCTCCCAATAGCTGGAAGGAAGTAAAATATATATATTTTATAAGAACCCGAAAATCCATTTGGTTTTAGAAATATACCCATCCTTAAAGCTCGATTACGATTAAATCTCGATTCTTTTGAAAATATAGTTTATTTAACTATAAGTAAGAAAAGAATCATCATATACTTATATATGTATATAACTCATTTATATAAATTAATTATTAGAATCTAGTTATTTTAAAAATAGCTATTATTGTTTTACATCACTATGTAAAACTATACTTTTGGAGGATCATTTTCACATCAATAGGACATCACAAATAAATCATGCATGCTTTACAAAATAATTACATTTAATTTATAAATCTAAACCCTATCAAAAGCATTGAAAGTACTTTAATGGCTACAAGAGAGTATTTATAAGTTTCTACCTCAAACCCCTCGAGGCTAGCACTTTATCGCTTTGTTCGCCTCCAATCAATGCATTGGTCCTAGTACAAACTCCCAACTGTAAATAATATATTCAATTCACTTTCAGAACTCAATTCAATTCATGCTAATTTCATATTGGATAGTCTAGGAATCTAAATTCTAACCTAAACAGTCACTACAAGGGTCCAAGTTCTTTTAGTCATCCTCTTTTAATATTAATAAGAAGAAACCAAATACCTCAAAATCATTGAACCTAAAATTCAATTTTGAATTTGCCACCACTAACAAATTTAGTTCACTAGGATTTAACCACAAAAATCAAATCAATCTCAAGTTCTTCAAATAATTCCCAAACTAGGTCTTTATCAACTCAAATAAGGGCTTTAGGATTACAAACCCAATTTGCTCTAAATATCCTCTTGTACTCAAACACTTTAATTAAAAGCCCTCATTTTACATCATCAAAATATTTCCAACATCAATTCCATGATTTTCTTCACAAACTCCTAACCTAATACAACAATTCAACTTGAACAAGGAATTAATGGTTGGATTCCTTATACTACAATCTAACCCAAAACAGTAAATTTGGGTCAAAATCAACCCTCCCAATTATCAATTTCATCAATTAAGGGTTTGAAAGGTCTAATCAAACCTTAAATTATTAAAAAATCAACCCTAAAATTGAAAACTAAAGATTAACAACATAAAATATCTAATTAAAATAAAATTAAGAGCTAGAGTTCCAAATTTATACCTCAATCAACAAATTAAATGGTCCCTACGGTTTCTCCATCGGACCATCGTCATCCTCTTGTTCTCTACTATCATCTCTCTCTCTCTTTTCTTCTTTCTTCTTCTTTCTTTCTCTCTTATTTCCTTTCTCTTTCTCTAACTATCTACTGCTTTATATTCTCTCTCTTTTCCCTTTTTCACCAATTCCAATCGGTGGAATTGAATAGAATCCTAATTTAACTTACTAAAGGATGAACTTTAGAGAAACCTTTTGTTATATGCATGTGTAAAAGTTTTGTGTATACACCATATACACAAGTTAGTGTATACAAAGGGATAACTTACAAAATTAATTTTTTATACATCACACATATTCCTATATCATATGTACCTGAGATGATTGGTCAAAATCACGGGTAAACTTTGACCTTGATCCAAATCGCGTTACGAGACTTGTATCGGCCTCATTCGGTGTCCAATTTTCGCGCGTGAGTAGTCAAAATTCGATAACTTTTTGAGATCTATCCAGTCGTACGGTTTGATTATTCAAATTACCCTCCGATTGAAAACTCATTTATTTAATTTCAAGTTTAATTACTTTAACTCTAAGCTTAATTATTTTAATAATTAATTAGTTTCATAGTAAAAGCATTGGACTAAACTCAATTTGACTCGACTTGACTTTGACTGGTCAAGTAAATTATTTTGGGTCGTTACATTCTCCCCTCCTTGTAAGAAATTTCGTCCTCGAAATTTAGCATACGTCAATTATCAAGTAGCCTTGAGTAGTTGGAATAAATACTCATTACTTTCTTTACTCAGCTATGTTTACATCACTAAATCTGTTCCTCAAAACATTTCCATCAATCTCTAATTTCTGCAAATAAGATTGTAGATGCCAAATTTCGCACACCCCAAAAAAATACCCGTTTTGGCCACCCCTCGATTTATGTGCACAATTTAACGAAAAATTACTTTAATGTGACCAAGCAGGCTTCACTCCATTGGTCCAAAATTCGGCTCAAGGCCGGAACGAGAAGATAACCAAATCTCGGGGAACCCCGAACTCGAAATGGAACCGGTTCAGGCGAGGAACCGTAGGACTTTTAACCCCGGGCGTCGCCACGTGTCGCGCCAGGGTCGGTCCACCCCAAATTTTCTCAAACCATTTGTTTTTTGTCTAACAAATCAATTTTTGAAGAATTTTTGTTAAAAAATTTGAAATTTCAAAATGGTGGGAACCAATGGCCACGCACCCCCCATCCTCCTCCCTGTTTTCTTCCCCAAAACAAGGAGGAATGGGAGAGATGGAGGCTGTCAGGAGAGTGATCGAGAGAGATAAGGGGACGGAGTGAGAGAAAAATTGGTAGAGGGACCTGAGATCAGGGATTGAGAGAGAGATCGAGAAAGCAGAGATTGGGAGAGAGCTCGAAGGGAGAAGAGAGAATAGAGAGGAGAGATTGAAAGGAGAAAAACAGAACCAGAGACGGATAGAAAGAAAGAAGAGAGAGAACTGTCGAGAGAGAAGGAAAGAGATTTTTTTTAAAAAAAATAGTAAAAAAAAAAAGGTTTAAACATCTGATTCAGATGTGTTGAGAGGAGTGGGAGAAGAAGAAGAAGAAGAAAGAAGAAGGAGGAAAGAAAAGGAAGAGGAAAGGAAGAAGGAGAAGAAAGAAGAAAAAAAAACAAAAATTCCTAACGTCTGTTACTGACGTTGAAGGAGGAAGAAGAGGAGAAGAAGAGAAGAAGAAAGGAAGAAAAGAGAGGGGAAGAAGAAAAGGAAGAAAGAGAGAAGAAGAAAAAAAAATCGTCTGCAAGCAGACGTTTGGAGAAGAAGAAGGGAGGAGGAGAGAGAAAAAAGTTTTTTTTTGGGTTTTGTTTTGTGTTTTGTTTTCTTTTTAAAAAAAAAGAGAAAAACAGAAAAAAAAAGCAAAAAAAATAGAAAAAAATAGGAAAAAACAACAAAAAAAAGGATTTCAAAAAACTTTTCTTTTTTTTTTTGTTATTTGTACTCTTCCATCCATTTTGTTTTTTCTTCTCCTTTTCAAAAATAGTTTTGCATAGTCCCAAAGAAATTTGGTTCTCTCTACTTGGGCACAGAGTGGGGCCCACTTGTCGCTTCCACCACACATCGACGCGTGAAGGGGTAAGATTTCTCGCGATTAAGCCACGGGCTTGTGCTGACTAGGTGATAACCCCTATCTTGTCTTTTATTTTCTCCGTTATTGAACCCATATCTCATGTGATGAAATGATAATGTAACAGTGCGTTCGTGATTCAATGAAATTTTGCATGCAATTTTGACGATAAAAATGTGGCAAATGTAAATTTCATTTCATGTGATTTTTAACATGTATTACGCGATATATGTTAGTTTTGCATGAAATAATTCATGAAATGCATGCGTGCCACATGACGTTTACGTGAACATAGGTTGAAATCTACGTATTAAATGTTTTGCATGATGGATTTTATACAAAATTGATGCATGCATGAAATAAACAAGCATGTAACAACGAGGCATTTTTCATACGGAGCATGGTATATCTTTTTCCACATGAGTTAGTATCACCGTCTTCGCCACGTTTAATATGATTGATATCATGTTCACGACTTCATCATTTTTGCAAAAACATTTTTGCGTAATGACCATTGCTTACACTCCCATCTTTGTGCTTAAATTTTTGATATCATAAGTTGCGTTAATTTACTAGTCTCCTGATTTTGAGTAATTAGGGACTTGTATTAGTGTTTTGATTATTTTGCTAGTTTTAGATCAAAACACTCAATAAGCCTCTGAATAAGCTATTTTGAGCCTGCGGGCCCATCCCTATGTGGTGGGCCAATGGGCCCATCCCTTCGTAGTGGGCCTACGGGCCCTCCTTCCTTTCCCCAATTTTTAGCCTTCGGGCTCTCTGTCGGTTGCTATGAGCTTAACGGCTCATTTCTCGGGCTTGGGCCTAAGGGCCCGCCTCAATGCCAGGCCCACGGGAGCCGATCATCGTAACTCGGGCCATTAAAGCCTATTCTCTTCATTGCGGGTTCAGGGATCCACATCCACTCATGTTGGGCCCAAGGGCCCGATAGCCTGCCAAACCTTAAAAACAAACAATAATAGAGATTAAAGACTCTAGCTTAGTTTGCCCTAGGGTTAGGCTTTGCGTGCTTGTAGCTTTAGGTTGCATTAGCCTAGGATTGTGTATTGTTTTCGAGGGTGTGTAGGGTTTCACTCGATGTGAAATTTCTATTCTACCCTCACCCTTGTTTTACACGTCTTCTTCCAGACGCATCACATTTAGCTTAGAGATCTTCATACATATAGAGTCATATAGAGTCAGGGTCATACTTAATCAAATTAGGAATCTTTAGATATCTTCGTGCATTACTAGAGCATAGGACATGCATCATTTGCGTCCCACCGACACTTGCATTTCACAGGCACATGTGCAAGGTGTGATCCCATTTCGTCCCCAGGTACGTCTTATATTGGACGTGACCCATCTTTTAGATTCACGCCCAAGGACTGAATCTGCTCGTCGTCATTGAGATTCACGCCTACGGGATGAATCTGCTTACAATCACCTTTGAGATTCTTCGCATTCGTCGTCTTGGAGATTTCTCTGCTATCATCATCTTTGACTCTTAGCCTTCGTCGTCTCTGAGAGTCACTAGTATCGCCATCTTTGGGACACTCTGCTTTCGTCGTCTTTAAGAGTCCCAACATTCGTCGTCTTTTAGGTCCACGCCCAATGGATCTGCTTATCGTCACCCTTCAGATTCACGCCCCGTTGCGTCAATGGATCTGCTCATCGTCGTCTTTCAGATTCACGCCCCATAGCATCAATGAATCTGCTTATCGTCACCTTTCAGATTCACGCCCCGTAGCGTCAATGAATCTGCTTTCGTCGTCTTTCAAATTCACGCCCAGTAGCGTCCATGAATCTACTTATCGTCGTCTTTCAGATTCACGCCCCGTAGCGTCAATAAATCTGCTTTCATCGTCTTTCAGATTCACGCCCAGTAGCGTCCATGAATCTGCTTTCTCCAGCCTTCAGATTCACGCCCAGTAGCGTCCATGAATCTGCTTTCGTCACCCTTCAGATTCACGCCTCATAGCGTCAATGAATCTGCTTTCGTCGTCTTTCAGATCCACGCCTCGTAGCGTCAATGGATCCGCTTTCATCATCTTTCAGGCCCACGCCCCGTAGCGTCAATGGATCTGCTTATCGTCACCCTTCAGATTCACGCCCCGTAACATCAATGGATCTGCTCATCGTCATCCTTCAGATTCACGCCCCGTGGCATCAATGAATCTTCTTTCGTCATCCTTCAGATTCACGCCCCGTAGCATCAATGAATCTGCTTTCCTCATCCTTCAGATTCATGCCCAGTATCGTCAATGAATCTGCATATTGCCATCTTTTAGATTCACGCCAGTAGCGTCCATGAATCTGCTTTTCGTCATCTTTCAGATTCACGCCCAGTAGCATCCATGAATCTGTTTTTGTCCTTTTACAGATTCACGCCCGAGAGCGTCCATGAATTTGTTTTCGTCATCTTTGTTGGTGCGTGGATACAAAGTACGTCCACGTCACTGGCTTTTCGTCGTCTTTGTTTGTGCGTGGATACAAAGTACATCCACGTCACTTGCTTCTCGTTGTCTTTGGACACATCCTATGTTGTATGTAATCCCTCAGTGTACGGTGCATACAATACCATATCACATGTTTGAGTGTACGTGTACACATTGCACGTATCACACCCTTTGTTTGCGCGTGGATACAAAGTACGTCCACCTCACTGTACTCTTAGCACGTAGGCCTACCGATGGCACGCTCGCTTCCTTTGCTGCATTCAGACAGATGGATGTACGCATCTTTCGCCCCAGAACTTTTGATCATGACACGTAGATGTAGGGGGCTTACTTACTGTAGTGCAGTTGTTTTTGTATATGTAGCATAACTTAGTATTGATCATATATTTCCTTAAAAATCTTTAATCGCGAAGTAGAGGCCGTCCTCACGGACGGGCGGTTATTGAGTGCCTAACACCTTCCCAACCCGTACCTAGATCCCCTTATCCATTATCTCTGTACCGCAGACCATCTACTTTGGACTATCGCTATGGTTTTCTCGGAAAACTAGATTTTCTAAAATCTCGGGTCCTGATTCTCATAAATCAGGTGGCGACTCCTTACATATCACATTCATACCCCTTCTGAGGTGGTCGAATCTAACTTATACGTCTCCCACGTGCGAGTCTCCTTCGAGCGTGGTGCGCGCCGGATTCTGGCTCCACAGACTGGCGACTCCACTGGGGATTATAGGGATCTAATTTGAAAAGCGATTAAAGAATCTTAAGGAATATATGATCATACACTTCTCGGGCTTGCACACAGACACTGCACGCACCCATTCATTTGCATTTGCATTTGCATCTCATATTCTTTGTGATCCTATAGGAAACAAAACCCGTAGTTGCGGTAGGTCTCGTCCCGACTGGGTGGTCATATGGGAATAACGACCGAAACTCCACACCCTCTGCCTTATACTAAGGACCAGTCTTCGGGCTGCGAGGTATATATTGCCGAGGTGACCCGAACCTTTACCTAAATACAGAGTCTAGTTAAGCCCTGCATGCATGTAGTAGCGGTAGATGTATCCCTAGGATTAACCCAAAGGACTGCATTAATGTCGCACAATTTTCGAGGCATAATTCACTGTATAGGCTTTTTGATTTTGACTAGCTTTCTCTGTGTTTGCAAAAAAAAAATCAAAAAAAATCCTTTTGCTAGGGGCAGATGTCTGAGAGTCCTTCTTTATAGATTTACTCTCTTTGAACCCCTGAGAGCTCTACTCGTTCAAGAGCAAGAGAAATAAAAACTTTGAGGGAGATCCAAGGGCTCTTCTTTCTAGACTAGCCCTCCTCACCCTCAAAGCGACAGCTCATCTAAAGGCAGAAAATGAAAAGAGGAAGAAAAGAGAATGAGATACTCATAAAGGGTTCTTCTTTTTAGATTGACCCTCTCGGCCATCTTCCTACAGAAAAAAGCTCGTTCTAGAGCGACATGATGAAATGAAAGAAATAATCATCTTAACAAAGAGAGGGAAGGGTTCATCTCCCTAGATTTACCCTCCTACATCCCTCAAACTATTCAGCTCACTTGAAAGCAAAAGATGAATATTCTTTGAGAGAACTATCCTGAGGATTCTTCTGTTGTAGAAATACTCGTTCAAGTTCCTCAAAAATTTACCGCTCAATTAGGAGTAAAATATTCCACAACCACTGTGCGAATCAAATTTCAAAAGTTGGTCTGGGAGTTCAAAGAACTGAGTCAATTGATACACGCTCTCAATTTCAAAAAGGAACCTCATAGGTCGTTCACGTGCGCCAGATGCATGTGTCCAATTTCTAAACAATGGAATTTCATAAAATGTACCCACTGGGTCGTTCACGTACATCAAATATGTACGTGTACAATTTCAAAAAGAACCTCATAGGTCGTTCACGTGTGTCAAATATGTACATGTCCAATTTCGAAAAAGAACTTCATAGGTCGTGCATGTAAGCCAAATTCATGTGTCCAATTTCTAAACAATAGAATTTCAAAAAATGTACCCACTGGGTCGTACACGCACACAAGAGTAGGTCGTGTCCATTTTTTAACAAAAAAGGTGGTTATATTTCAAAAGAGGTACCCTCCAGGTCACACGCGTGTAAGAGTATGCACGTGTCCCTAAGGGGTCGTGTGAGCTGAAATTCACCGGAAATCTAAACTCCATTTTTGGGGCATACGAGGTAATCAAGGCCCATATGAAATTTGTTCAAGAACTACCGGAGGACACACTACTGACAGGGACCAGCCAGTTATACATAGAATCCTATCCCGAGCAGCAGAGTGTTCCAAGTGTTCACATGATCTCCGAGGACTCAGAGTTGGATGACACGGCAACCTTGAGCTTGAGAAGGATGACTGTCGAGGAGTACATAGCATCGAAGACCTAATGGGCAAATGCAGAAGAATATCTCCCTCCAAGCAAGAAGAGAATGACGACAGTGCAATTTCGAGCGTGCCTTCAGCCGATTCGAAAGAAAGAGATCATATCTAGATCAGAGTGCCTTATCACACAGGTAACAGAAGTGTCTCCTCAAACAAGCAACAACCAGGCAGACACTGACCTCGAAAGGTCAAAAGGAGAATCGCCTGAAAGCTTCGCAGGTACGCAATGGGTCTATATGATCTCTGAAGATATGGACCTCCAACCTCACATCTTTGTCCATTCAGTTAATGATAATCTTGCTGTCAATACTAACCATTTTGCAGGTAAGTCTCCTGGTGCCACAACATCGGGTACCCAAAAAAAAACAACCTGAATCAATTGGGAGAAGGGGCATCCTCGTCTGAAGAGGAAGAACTGTGGTCCCCAACAAATTTTGTTTCTGCTTTGAGTTTTCCATTATTTTCAAAAAACCAAAAAAATCAAAATATTTTCAAAAACTATAAAAAATTGAAAATTCAAAAAACCGAAAAGATGTTTTGTGCATAAATGATTTTGAAGAGGCAATATGTGACCTCGAAATTGGTAATGAATATGAATAAGAGCCCGAAGAAGACGACTGGGTCGCCATCCGAGAGGAAATGCCGGAGGAGATCCAGGAGTTGCTTGATCGTCATGAAGATAGGTCACCATCGACGGATGAAGACTCTGAATTGATAAACCTGAACTCTGAAGACCAACCTCAGTTGGTGAAGATCGGTACCACCTTGTCTCCAGATGAATGTGAGGCTATGATTGAGTTGCTAAAGGAATACAAAGATATCTTTGCTTGGTCATATGAGGACATGCCAGGACTAGACGCTGAAATGGTGGTTCACAGGCTACCTACTTATCCTGATGCTAAACCAGTTAAACAAAAGCTCAGAAGTATTAAAACCAGAATGGACAGTGAAGATCAAAGAAGAAATCTCCAAGCAGTTAGATGCAAAGTTCCTGGTCCCAGTTATATATGCAGATTGGGTAGCTAACATTGTGCCAGTACCTAAGAAGGATGGAAAAGTTTGAATGTGTATTGATTACAGGAACCTCAATAAGGCGAGTCCGAAAGATGATTTTCCATTACCACATATTGACATACTAGTCAACAATGCCGCTGGCTACGGTTCTTTGTCTTTTATAGATGGGTTCTCTGGATACAATCAGATCAAGATGGCAGAAGAGGACATAGCGAAGACATCGTTCATTACACCTTGGGGAATATATTGCTATAGAGTAATGCCGTTCAGACTTAAGAATGCTGGAGCTACTTACCAAAGGGCCATGACCGCTCTCTTCCACCACATGATCAACAAAGAATTGGAGGTTTACTTGGATGACATGATTACGAAATCGGAAAGAAGAGAGGATTACATCAAGGACCTGACCAAGCTCTTCAAGCGTCTAAGGAAATTCAAGCTAAGGCTCAACCCTAGTAAATATATATTCGGGGTTAAATCAGGGAAACTATTAGGATTCATCGTCAGCCACAGAGGTATCGAAGTTGATCCAGCCATAGTGAAGGCCATTACAGATATGCCTCCACCTCGCAACGAAAAAGAGATTCGAGGGTTTCTGGGAAGGATTCAGTACATCAGCAGATGCATAGCTCAACTCACGCCCATTTGTGAGCCTATCTTCAAATTACTAAGAAAAGATGTTCCGAAGAAATGGAATGAAGATTGCCAAAGGGCATTCGACAGAATTAAAGATTATCTACTGAGCCCTCCTGTACTGGTCCCGCCTGTCTCGAGAAAACCTTTGATCCTATACATCTCTGTTACTGACACTGTCGTGGGAGCAGCTCTAGGGCAATACCATGAAGATAGCGGTAAAGAAAGAGCCATTTACTACATCAGCAAGACTTTGTCCGGATACGAAATAAAATACACTCCTTTAGAGAAAACTTGCTTCGCGTTGGTATGGGCCGCGAAAAGGCTTAGACATTACATGTTGTCACACTCAATCCAGCTGCTCGCGCGAATAGATCCAATCAAATATCTGTTTAAGAAACCAGCATTATCTAGGAGAACTGCTAGGTGGCAGCTGCTTTTATTAGAGTTCGACATAACTTATGTCACACAAAAGTCCATAAAAGGGAGAGCAGTAGCTAACCATCTTGCCGCCCATCCACTTCCGGATAACACAACAGTGGTAACAGAGTTCCCTGATGAATACATATTGGCAACAGAACCAGAAGAAGCAGAAGAAGTGGCACCTTGGAGAATGTACTTTAATGGAGCCCATAATAAGATAGGCAGAGGAGTAGGGGCAATGCTTGTATCTCCTGAAGGAGTCAAAACACCTATCGCCATCAGATTGGGGTTTCTTTGTATGAACAACATAGCAGAGTATGAAGCTTGCATTGCTGGTTTGAAGGCAGCCCTTGCCCTATCAGTCAAAAGATTAATGGTTTATGGAGATTCTCTCCTGATCATTAAGCAAGTTCAGGGTGAGTGGAAGCTAAAGAACGAACAGTTGGTACCCTATCATGAGTACCTCTTGAAATTGGCCGACGAGTTTGATGAGGTCGAATCCCATCACGTATTCAGAAATAAAAACTATTGTGCAAATGCTTTAGCAGTGTTATCATCTTGGAAGACTATTCCAGAAGGAGCCACTGTTCGACCAATTGAGGTGGTCCAAAGAGATGAACCCGCATACTGCTACCAAGCGCAAGAGTTCGAGGAGCAAGAGCTTAACGAGCCTTGGTATGCAGACATTAAAAGATTTTTGGAGACCCAAGAATACTCAGAAGGCGCGACCAGGAGAGATCGACGGTTTATTAGATCCTGGGCCTCAGGGTTTGCTCTATGTGGAGGTCATATATTCAAGAGATCCTTTGATAATATACTGCTAAGATGCATAGACAAAGATGAAGCACTGAACATTCTAGAAGAAGTTCATGCTGGAGTATGTAGTCCCCACATGAGTGGTCGAATGTTGGCAAAGAAGATCCGCATGTATGGTTAATACTGACGAACAATGGATACTGACTGTGAAAAGTTCGTCAGAAAATGTAATTATTGCCAGATACACGGAGATCTGATCCATGTTCCCCCGGCAAACCTAAATTGTCTAACGTCGCCTTGGCCTTTTTCAACATGGGGGATCGATGTGATAGGCAAGATACGCCCATCTTCATCAAGTGGATATGACCACATCATCGTCGCAATCGACTATTTTACAAAATGGGTAGAAGC
>MVGT01001489.1:0-10676 GCA_002174775.1 Macleaya cordata
GTTTCATTGGAGTGTTTGTGAGAATTCTTCAGTATTGTTAACTGCAGAATTCTGTGGTTTGTTGTATCTTGGAGGTAATTTGTTAGATCCCGATAGCAAACTCTTATAGTGGGGACAAATAACACCTTAAGGAAAGTGTTATATATACGCCTCAAGCCACCATCTCTATTTAAGTTTCTCCTCTTTATTTAATTTAATCCACAATTGGCGTGCCATAAGGCGATACCCCATGATGGGTCCTCACGGAAGAGGATCATATGATCGTAAGTGGCACCTGTAATAGCCGTAAAATGAAAAACATGAAAATCATGCATGCAGTCAATAAGTGACGCTTTTCTAATTTACTACTGTTACTGTCATTAGGTGATGTTTTACTAATCATACTAATCATTATTGCTGCTTCCATTTGATAAAACGTGGTATATGCTATTTGTGATCATGTGATACATATCTTAACATCATATGTATGTCTAAATGATGAGAGCAACTTCTTGTGTATCCTGTAAGTAGAACTTACGAGGATTTCTTGTATGCCGACGACAGGGGCTCCACCAAAGAGTGGAGGGGTTCCCATCTCTACCCCTCCCATTTCTTTTGCTAAGGTACTAGCACCCTCTTCTCTTACTAAGGCACTAGTATGGGTTCCTTAATACAAGTTGTCTATGAAGGATGGCATGCCAGCAATTAGGTTCTCCCTCATGATATGCTCAAATCAGAATAGAAACTGGCACATGCGTTAATCTTGAAATTCTTAGCAGGAAGACTTTCCATCAACGACATAAAATCACATATCGATTTGCATCAGAGAAGAAGCACATCAAAGGCTACTGGTTCCGACTTTTCTGTTGGTCTCCAGCTTTTGATCCCAGAAAGGACTCTAGTATTGCTGCAGTTTGGGTTTTGTTTCCACGGCTACCCATGAATTTTTTTAGCAGTGAAATATTGATCGGCGTTGCTGACTGCTTAGGCAGAAGATTTCTAAAAGCGGACAATCCGACGCTCGGTCTCTCGAGGCCGAGCACTACTCGGATGTGCTTAGAGTTAGACATCACAAAACCAATCCCGGACTCCATCTGGATCTGGTTGGACAAAGAAGTTGGATTTGAGCAGGATCTGGTTTTTGAAAACATGCCTAAGTACTGTGATCATTGCTCGCTTCAATGTCATAATCTTGACGCTTGCAGGAAACACAACAATATCAAGCAAGGTGTTCTGGCCTCCGATAATCATGCAATCAGAGTAAGTGCAGTAGATAAAGGAAAAAAACATATTAAAGCTTGGGCAGAGGCTGATCAGGATGGGTTTCAACTGGTGAAACCCAAGGATATATGGAGGAAAAAGAAAAAAGTATCATTTTATGGTGAATCGGCAGTAGAAAATAATGGAGGGAACAATATAAATTCTAAAATTTAGGCCGGTCAGCTGGATGTGTCCGATGGTGCTGGGTTACCACCACAACACCTGACTCCTTCTTATGGTTTACAAGAGGGTACATCTGCTGCTGGTGCTGCTTCTTCTCAAACGAGGAACAGTGGGGCTGCTGCTATGCCTGCTGCTTCTTCTCCGGCGAAAATCGGTGGGGCTGCAGCTTCGCCTGTTGTTGCTCCGGCGAAGAAAAGTGTGGCAGCTGCTGCTGCTATTTCTCGAGAGGTGGTGCAGTGTGAAGACCTTATGTCAGCAGAGAAGGTGAGGGATGCGGAGGCGGTAAGGCCTGCCGATCAGGTGGGTAAAGAAATGGAGCCTACCGGCGTTGCTTCATCGACGAAGAGTCAGATCAATCAACCCACTGACGCCCATAATTTGATCGGAGCTAAGGAAGTAGGGGAGCCGGAGGTTCTGGACGCCGGTGGATCTGGGAGAGGGGACTACCCTAGTTCCACTTTAATAGACGTGGGGAACAAAATGATGAGAGACAAGGGGCTGGTTGTTCCTAATGCCAGCAATATTATAATAGGTGATGGGTTGAATACCTTTGTAGTAGGTAATGAGGTGGCACCTAATCCACCATCCGACAAAGGGAAGGAAAAATTGCATACGGTGGGTCCAATGGGACAATTCCTCCACTTTCGAGAGGGAATCAGCTGTGGTGAATGCGAATCTTAACAACCTTACAGACACCATATGTTGGTTGGGTACATCTGTTGATAGCCGTATCCTTCTTTACGAGGGAGAGGATCACTCGAACTCTCAAAGATCTGATGATGATGATAAGGACGGATAATCCATTGAGGAACGGGTTCTGGTCTTGCATGGTTCTGACTCGAATATTAACAAGAATTCTAAGAAGAAGAATGAGAGAGATAACAGGAGAACTCGCAAGAATTTTAGGGCACCAATTGGGACAGGTACCCCCAGAACACGTTCCCGGTCTCTATTAGAGTGTTATGACAGTTGATCCGTTCCTGCTGTGGAACATCCGTAGGGTGGGTAACCGAAGCACCATCCAACATCTACGTCAATTAATTAAAGACAACAAGATTAGCTTGGTTATGCTATCGGAGCTGATGATTCATCACGATCGTCTCATCAAGTTGGCAATGTCTCTCTCTTTGTCCAATCATGCTAACAACTCTGGTGTAGGGGGTAAGATTTGGATTCACTGGGGGGGGGATGCATACTCAGTTTCGGTTATTTCTTCGTCTTCTCAATATATCCATACAGAGGTGATATATAAACCCTTAGATATTATTTTTCTCGCTTCTTTTGTTTATGAAAGCTGTGTTGGTTATGGTAGGCATATTTTGTGGGCGGATCTCTCTGCTATTGGTACGTGCGTCAGGGCGCCTTTGATCTTGGGGGAGATTTCAACGTGGTTTCCAACCTAGCTGAAAGGCTGGGTGGTAGGCCTTCTTTGGGCTCCAATGTTGTGGATTTTAATGACTTTGTTGAGTCTAATGAGTTGGTGGATGGGGGATATGTAGGATCCAAGTATACGTGGTTTAACAATCAACAAGGCACTCGTCGAATTTGGGCTAGACTTAACAGGGTTCTCATTAATAGCCATTGGGTCCGGTCTTTCCCTCCGATTTTAATCCTTCATAAGGCTCGTATATGCTCGGACCATTCCCCTTTGGTGGTTATGCTGAATAATTATATCAAGCGTGGTCCCTCTCCTTTTAGGTTTCAACGTATGTTGGTCACTCACGAGGGCTATGAGGATTTCTTGAAGGAACACTGGAATTTGGAGGTTTTAGGTAGCCCCTTGCAGGTTTTAGTCACTAAGCTGAAGATCTTCTGCCTGAAATTAAAAACCTGGAATTTTCAGGTTTTTGGAAATGTGCATCAGAATCTTCACTACCTGGAAGATAAGATCTTAGAGACTGAAGCAGCATTGGAAGTAGGTTGGGAGGATGACGTCGGGATTTAGCTTAACAAATTCAGAGCCATGCACAAACAGGCGGTGCTCCAGGATTCTATTTTCTTCAAACAAAAATCAGGGATTCAGTGGCTCGAGGAGGGAGACGATAATACCAAATTTTTTCATTTGGTGGCAAAGGTCAGGCGTAGTAGGAGCTTAATTTCTGGTCTTTTCTTGTCGAATGGAGAGTGGTCGGAGGATCTGGGTCTCCTGCACAAGGAGGCTATTACTTACTTCTCATCTATTCTCTCTTCTGAGGGATGCTCCTTTCAAGAAGATTTACTAGCTCATATTCCTACCCTAGTCACAAATGAAGATAATTCAATGCTCCTCAGATGTCCGGACGAGAACGAGGTTAAGCTGGCGGTGTTTAGTATTTCGGCAAATAGTGCTCCTGGTCCTAATGGTTTTTAACCGACTTTTTTTCAGAATGGTTTGGCCATGGTTAAGTTTGATGTGATTGCGGCGACTCAAGATTTCTTCAGGGGTGGATCCATGCCTAAATCTCTTAAGTCCAATTATATCACTTTCATTCCCAAGGTTAATACTCGCTCCATTTCACAGACTTTCGTCCCATCAGCGGCTGTAATATGTCCTATAAGAATTGCAGCAAGATTTTATGCACTCGCCTGTCTCAGCACTCCCGAAGCTCATTTCTTTAGAGTAAAGAGTGTTTGTTAAAGGTAGATCAATTCTAGAGAATACTGCGTTGACTCAAGAGATGGCCCACTCTTTTGGTAAGAAGGTATTGGGTGGTAGCGTGATTCTGAAGCTGGATATGGCTAAAGTATACGACTGGGTTGAGTTGTCTTTTTCTTCAAACGGTTCTTCAAAGGTTCAGCTTCAATTCCTTTTTGGTAAACTTGGTAGTTTCTTGTGTCTCAGGGAATTTTTTTCGGTTGTGATGCAAGGGGTTTACGAATATTTTTTCAAGGCTTCAAGGGGTCTTCATCAAGGGGAACCACTCTCCCCCATTTTATTCATCCTTTTCTCAGAAGTCCTTAGCCGGGGCCTTCATGATGCATTTCGTATGGAGAAGATCGCTTCATTTCATACTCCCTATAAGTATTATCCGGCCACACACCTCTTGTATTCCGCCGACACTATTATCTTCCTAAACGGGAGGGAGTCTTCTATTCTTGGATGCATAAAGTTTTTGGAGAATTATTGTGCCTGCTCGGGTTAGAAAATCAATGTCGATAAGAGCTCTTTTATGATGCACTCCAGTACGCCGTCTACTTTGGTCCACTTTATCAGTCACACAATAGGGTATCAACGTAAGTCGGCAGTCATGGTTTATCTGGGGGCTCCTATATGCGATGGGCGAATGAAGGTTATATACTTCGATTATATACTTCGACGGTCTTCTTTCTAAGTTCAGGAATAAGTTGGCAGGCTGGAAGGCCATTTCTTTCGCAGGGGGGAAGCTCATTATGGTCAGGCATATTCTCTCTAGCATGGCCATTTTTTTGCTTTCTGCTGTTGTGATCCCCAAGTCGGTGCTCCAAAGTATTAATAAGATTATCTCGAATTTTTTCTAGGGTTCTTATGAAGGGAAGCCTAAGCATAAGTGGGTCGCTTGGAAAGTCATATGCAGACTAGTGTCAGAAGGCGGTCTAAGTATTCGTAATATCGAAAAGGTGGTTGCCAGTTTCAGACTTAAGAGTTTATGGAATGGGCTGGCCAATAAATCCATCTGCGCATCTTTCATCTGTGGCAAATATGGGATTAATAGTAATTCCCTCCCGGTTTATGTCCCTCCCAGTCATGCCTCTAAGTTCTGGAAAGATTGTGCAGGTCTTATTCCCTTGCTAGTTAAGAATTAGGTGTGGAAGGTGGGCCAGGGGATATGAATTTCTGGCTTGAAAATTGGAGTACTGTTGGCATTCAGGAAGATGATTTTTCCGATTCTGGAATGGCTAACACTATCTCTCTTAAGGAGGCGGCGGAGGCGGATTATAACATTTGGGATTTTAATGAGACTTCAACTCAACATTTTTGAAGCTTATGTGAGTCCCGGCTCCAGGCTGAGTCAGATGTGGGTCTTTGGGCCCCTACCACAAATGGCTATTTTACTGTCAAGTCGGCTTTCGAAAAGTTTCGGGATTTGGCCCCGGCTTGGCCCTTTGCTCGCTTCTGCTAGGCTAGTTTTATTTCGAAGAAAATGACAGTCTTTTTTTAATGTTCTCTTCAGAATGCGGTTCCAGTTGATGTCAGCATCCAGAACTGTGCTGTCAGCCTTGCTTCAGCTTGTATTTGCTGTGTGCATCGTAATATCGAATCCGTTAACCTTCTTTTTATGCAGGGTAATATTGTAGCTACTCTTTGGGACCATTTTTCCCCTTACTTGGACATTCATCGTGAGGATTTTGAAGATTTTAGAGATCTTACTTGGGCTTGGTTCACGGTGGCTCCAACGAGCTCTCAGATGGGTTGTTTGGCGGCACTCATCCCCCTGGTGATTATGTAGGAAACCTAGTTGGAACAGAATCATCGTCTTCATAATGAGTCCCCGTCTAGCATTATATCGATTCGGTTCTGAAATGGATTCAAGACATCAACCCAAGGTTAGAAGTGAAGCAATAGAGTGCAGTCAAGCTTAAGATCATTCTTGATGCTTTTCATGTTCCTCCTATTCTGGTCTGAAGGAAACCGATCAAGATCCTCCGTTGGACGACACCTCCTCCAGGTTACTTCTGTCGCCCAGGTAGCCGCGGGGGGCAGCGTGATTCGAGACAGAAAAGGTGAGATTATGGCTGCGTTTCACAGTGCTTATGGTACAGGAACTAATAGCCTTGCTGAATCCCGAGCCTTGTTGGATGGTTGACCTTATGTCGGTATATTGACATAAGGAAAATTGCAGTCAGGGTGGACTCAAGCTTGGTGGCTCCTGGTTCCCTGAAAAGGGCGAAATTCCGTGGTCTCTTACCTGCTGGTGGACTAGGATTAGGGAGTTGGCTCAAAATCTAGATGTTATGGTTGCCCATGTGTATAGAGAATTAAATGCTCCAGCAGACTTTATGGCTTCAATGGGTCTCTCTTCCAACTTAGATCGCATCTTCCTTGTAGACTTCCCTTTTCGGCTTGCAGGTTTGGCTCGCCTGGATAGATTGGGAATTCCCTACATACGGTATGGGTAGTACCCGAGTTTCTCAGTCCCATGGTGGGGGTGTCTGGGTGTTGATTTTTAGCTTTCTTGTTAGAGGAGCTTTTTCCTTGTACCTCGGTAGGGTAAGGCTGGCAATGTTTTTCCCTCTTATGCTCCATTGGTTATGTACTTTCGAGTGGTATTTGGCTGTAGGTGGATGTGGGTTTTGTCCATCTCCACCAGGGCACTTTTTTTAATAAAGTTTTTTCTTCCCTCGCTCCGACGAGGTTCTTCCAAAAAAAAAGTATGTCTAAATGATGGTTATATCCTATGAAAGATTTATGTGATAATTCTAGTGATGATATGTCGTGGTTTTCAAGGTGTGAAGCTTATAATGGTGCTGTTATCTATTAGTTAAAAACGCGATAGATATTGGAATTGGTGTTATAATCCATTAATGATCAATATTTTGTATTTAACAATTGGCTATACAAGAATGTGTTAATTTGTCATAATTTAAAGGTGTTTAAGCTATATTTGGCTTAAGTACAATCGTGAGAAATATCAATTCATGCATTCAAGGGTAGTAGGCAAGGTGAGTCGGGAGAAATCCTTGGGTATTCAAAGACTATGGTGTAAGTAAGTTTTAATGTTGTGTTTAATCTTGTTGGTTTTTCCTACTGAGTTTTACTCATTATTTCTCCTACTCTCCACAGATCCGAGAGTTGGACCGTCTAATAAGTTGTAGGCAACGTGGGAGTAAGAGAGAAAGACGATACCGCAGAGTAGGTTTTCGGAACTCCAAAATGAACTAATTTATATTATATCGCATGGGAAGGGAAAAGACTTGCTTATGTGTTATTATTACTGTTTTTCGTGGAATCTGAAACTTTTACATATTTCTTATGCTGGCTTGCATGGATAAGAAATGTGTTCATTAATGTAAAAGAATTTTGATGTTTATGAACTCAAATAATAACTTTGTAACTTGTATATTTTTCCCAAGATATTGGGGCACAAACTTGTAAAGTTTCACCACTTTAGGGCTAACGAAACCATAATAACTGAGACTTTAAAACCGAGCCTTGTGATGAAACAGTGTAGGATTTGCATATAGCCTGCGCTCTCCATGATTTTTGTCAAACTATCAAGAATTTGCTTTTTCTCAAAACATGGAAGTTGTAGCCTCAAATGTCTAGTTTAGGTAGAATTTTACTTTGCTGGTTTTAGATATGTATATTGGAAGATGATAAAATCACTGCAACTGATGCAGATACAGTCAGATTGTGGGTTCTGGCTTGTGGTTTTGTTTATTTACTTCTGCTTTATGATAAATTCTTATATTCTTCCAGTGAGACCTTTGGAACTATAAAATTAACACATGAAGCTTATAAAATATGTTCAAAAAAAATTTACTTAGGATTGACCGAGTTACTTAGGTTGATCTAGAGACTTGAATGTCAAAGTTAACCACATGAATGCGCTAAGTATTAAAATATTTTTCCTTCTATCTCTTAACGCAACTGACCTAGGGCTTGGGTGGTGGACTACGTTGTAATTATTTATTTCATATCCTAATTTTTATGAAACACTAAAAATTAAATACAAAATAAAATTAGCTAAAATATGTGGGGCCCAACTGACCTAATTAGGGTATGATTCAGTTTAGCGTTGGGATCTCCCTAGGCACTACCACCGCTTAAATTGTCTGCTATTCTCCCCTCTAATTGTGTTCCATCTTTTAATTAAGTATATTGTGAAGAATACAAACCCTAGCCTCAAAACTAGTTCTCAATTTCAGGTTGAAGGAAGGAGAGAATTGAAAATCTGTACTGGTAGATTGGAGCACAAAGTTTAGACCTTCTACATACAGTTAACAACTTAACCCTTCTTGATAGATCCTTACTAACAGTTAACTGATCCTATGGAAATCAAAAAGTTTTGAAATTTGTTTAATCTTCCGCTGCATAGTTTTTAATTTAAAAAGCTTGATTTCCATCACCCAACCCAAGCGGATTACATTGGGTTGATCGGGTTATTTCAGGTTGATAAAAAATAATCATAAGTTGTCTTAATATTTTATAGTTATAGACTAAAATAGACTCCCTCTTCCTCTCAAAAGAAAAAAAAATATTCTTGAACATCATATAAAAATTAAAATGTTTCTCAAAAGTCATTAGGCTTCATATATTTAGTCTCACATCGATAATGAAGAAGATGGAAAAAGAATATAGGAGTGGAAATACTATTAAAAAGGGACAACGAGAGTTAAATTAGTCTGACGTAGATGAAGAAGATCTAAAGTGGATAGACAATTATACAAATGCATGAAAAATAATTAAGGATTTTAAAAGAATATTATGTTTAATATATATAAACAAATTATTATTAAGATACTCAAAGAATAAAAAATTATATGTATGTATTAACTATCGATCTTGGGTTGGGTTGCCGAGCCCTCTGACCAAGCCCGTCCAAAAAATTCTTCAACGATTCTTTCTCTTACTGAACCCGAATCTGTGACTAAAAAGTTTTGACCGAGCTTAACCCAAGGTTGGGTTGGTTGTGGGTTAGTCGAGTTCAACCTATTCAACTTTCACCCCTTAGTTTTGCCAAAACATGGCTTCCTAAGACCTTGAACCTTTTGTTATTGGGTTTTATCAAGAAGTTAATTGTTTTAGATTAATTATTTCAGCTTTAACATGATAAGTCTAATTTTTTCTTTATTTCTTACATTTTTTTTTCTTAAAGTGAGTAGCATGTATTTTGTAACACCCCACTTTTCAAATGTTATAATCCAACTCATATCATTAAACTTTAAAAGAAGAGTATTAGAAGGATACATAATTATAGGCATTGTAAGAACAAAGATTGGTAATTATTTTTCTCTATTCTATAAAATCCAACCATAATCGGTCAACAAAATTAACTCAAAAGTGTAGTTAAAAGTTAATTCATAGTTAACTAAGTTTGACTAAAGTAAATCAAAAGGTTTATGCAAACTAATAGATGTTTTAGACATATAGTAATATGTCCAGAATCTGCATCAGGTCTGTTATTTTGTACATAAATAATTCATCTAAAATTATTTTTAAGTCATTCTAAGACTAAACGAAAATAGACAAACAGATCTAAAATATCACAGAAGAAAGGTTTTCAATTTTAAAAACATAACATACTGTAATATCGACCGTAACTGGGTCTATCCGCACTAATAGCAAAAATCCAGCAACGTGATATGATGTTTTACCCTATTAACACCAGATCATAAATAATCCAAAAATTATGAAATTTGAGGAGAAAATAAAAGAGTATATTAAGAAAATAATTCAATTGATGGAACATCATTCCAATCTCAGAATTAAGAGAAACAATTCAAATATCACAGTACTACCAGATTTTGAGTTCAAAACTAAACTTGAAAAATTACAATTCCTACATATAAAACCATTCTCTAAACCAAAATAAAACTTAAAGCATCCCATAATCCNTAAATCAAGTAGTGTGATCAAACAAATCAAGCACACCTATAAATTATGTTAGAAAGTAAGTCTTTTCATGATCGTCAAATTCACGATATACGCTCCAATACCCTCCTCGAACTCTGTGGGGGGAAAATTANAGATTTTGAGTTCAAAACTAAACTTGAAAAATTACAATTCCTACATATAAAACCATTCTCTAAACCAAAATAAAACTTAAAGCATCCCATAATCCATGTGATATAATATATAAAGTAGTGTGATCAAACAAATCAAGCACGCCTATAAATTATGTTAGAAAGTAAGTTTTTCCATGATAGTCAAATTCAAGATCTACGCTCCAACACCCTCCTCAAACTCTGTGGGGGGAAAATTATCGGGGTGAGCAAGCTCAGTAGGAAACTAACCAAAAATAATAGATTCAAACATGTATGAATGAGGAAACACATTTAAAAATGCAACAAAACTCATGCAATAACAGAAACCACATTTTTCAGTTAAAAGTGTTACTAAAATTTCACAAAACCTTTGCTGTTTGTGTTTTCCAGGGCCTTTTAGCCACGTTTTTATTTATGTACGAACTGTCACAAATATCAGATTAATGTTTTTAATTAATCTTACCAGTCAGGGCTTGTTCCGGTGAGCCAACCACGATTATCAAGAATCGTCTTCCGCAGGAACCACATTTTCGTGGAAAGCCATTAGGGCTTACTGACCATTGATTTTATTAAATCATCTCACTTTCATA
>MVGT01001489.1:11096-48840 GCA_002174775.1 Macleaya cordata
TTTGATGTAACTTATGCCCCTTGTTTAATGATATGAAGACATGTATCAATCAAAATAATCTTGTGGTCTAAATCAAAAGTTTTGAGTGAACAAACATTATTCCTTAATGTTAGTCTACAACTAACCATTTGTACACAGTTTACTTTAATGACCATAACTCAACAATCGTAAGTTCAAATATCACAAGCCTACCATTCTGAAAACTAGATTTAAAGAGCTACAACTTCATTAGAAATAGCCCAAGCTCAATTCGGAGCATAAGATGTCCAAAACGGGGTCCAAAGTATACTGACAGACATAAATACGAATTTTAGAAATAATATATAACATGTTGGGTTGTTTTAACCCAAAGAAAATAAAGATGGGCTTAGCCTTATGTTTATGCTCAAGTCCATCACACAAATATTAGGTTAGACCATCTAATCTCATAGACTCATGCCCAAGTCCATAAAAAGTATTGGGTTACTACACTTAATTATGTTAAGTGTAGATCTCATACACTAATAAAATTTTGGGGTGCTACATATTTCAAGGTAACTTAATAATACATTTCAATAGCAAATGCCCAATAACATAATTGAAGTTTATAGAATATCAAATCAATAGATCTTATTTTTTTAAAAAAAATATAAATTTTAAGTTCTCAATAATATATCGTTTCTTTTATCTTCATATTCTAGGTTTCCTTCACCAAATATAATTTTGATTTTCTACACTGAATCGTGAACTATGGTCGGTGAGGCACAGTCGGGGTCCATACATCTTGAGAAACATGAATTTCGCGAGTCATGAAATGAATCTAAACAAATATATTGAATGAACGGTCGATAAACATTTGTAACGGTTAACCCTTCTAGCAACATCATTTAAGTTTTAAGAAATCTACACTATCTATTACATGTTGTCAAATTAATAATACAACTCATCCTTGTCAAATTAGTTAGCTAATAAATCCAAACAAAATCTTTAGAATTTATTGTTCTTTATTGGATTAGCTAGGCATCTTCTCTCACATTACGTCTATTTAACGAGTACCTCCTTTATTCACAGTTTGCAATTCTATGTGATGAAGAACCATCTTCTTACTTTCTTTCTTAATTTTGTTTTTGTTATTTCTCTAACCAAACTATTGTTCTCTGGTTCCGTGGAAGTCATGAGTATCAACAATGGATGCCAATATTTAGAAAATAAGCGCCCAAGGGAAGAAATTTCAAACCAAAATGGTAGCTTGGTACACATCTATGTTGACAATTACAAAAATATTTGGCTTGGGGATTTTCGGTTAGGCGAGGCAACAATGATCACTTACAATAGCGCGATGAACATGCCTAGCATTGCTGATCCACTACTTAAATTACCATGGTCTATTCTCAACGTGGTACAAATGATCAAAGACGGATCGTTGAAATCTAGGTTCGTAAATTTTTTGCTTGAGAATACTTGTCTTAAGTCTTTGATATCAATAAACGCTGTGAGGGATCAATTAATAATTAAACCTGATGGTTGGTTCTTCAGTAAGGAACTGTTTGTCAAAAAATTGACGAGAAGCGATGTCGGTGATCAACTAAACCGACTTATCATTCCTAAACGTTATGCAATAAAATATTTACCAAAGATTCTCGATGTAAATTTAGTAGAATCAGGTGAAAAAGAAGACAATTTTAAGGTTGAGCCCAAGCAATTAACGTTTTTCGATAGGCGATTCAAGTCTTGGAATTTTCGGTATGTTTATTGGAAGAGTAATCAATGCTTCGCATTTACAAGGGGCTGGAATCAATTCTGTAAGGTGAACGGATTGAAAGAGAATGATGTTGTTGTTTTTCATAAGTGTTATGAGTACAATATTAGAGACAACATGTTTCAAGAGCCGAAAACGTTTTTCATGATCGATATTATAAAGTTTATGGGCGACATAAAAAATGATAATAGTTTTTTCGGAGTGAAGTTTGGGCTGCAACTTGTTGGCTCATCAGGAGGATTAGAGGAGGTAAGGGAGGAAGGGGAGAAAAAGAAAAAGAAGAAATATGTTAGACTTTTTGGTGCACAGATTGTTGTTGATGAAGAATAATAATTGTTGTTAGAAATAAAATTAATAAAAACAAAGTGTATCTGTTTTTACAGTTCTAGATTTTGGTGTATGCTTTTTATGGTTATTTTTAATTGGGTTTCATACATGAATTGCTAGAGTACCAAAAATATTAATTGCTTTAATTATTGAGACTCGTTAATGTTCTAGCCGTCTTCCGATCAAACTCCTGCTCTGATTATGATTTATATCACTATTCTACTCCAATCCATGATGTTTTAACCTTGATTGTTGTTCAGTTCAATAGGCCCGTTCCTAGGGACTAAAGGAAGGGCCAACCTAAATCCGCTAACTCTCTCTAGTTCAAGCTCTAGAGAAAGTGATTGTTTGAGAATTAGAACAGGCTTTTCAAAGAGGTTTAGGGTACAAATTCATTCACTAGTGGGAAGTCGTTCCCTTCGACCGCGAACGATTAAATAAAAATGGTTTCTCATATTCCTAATTAGGGTTTAGAATCGTCTAATATACTTATTGAGTTGCCACTTAATTAATCTGAGAATTATGACGCAGTTTTGGAAAATCGTTTCTTTTTAGCAGAAAATTTGGCGATCTTCTGACTAGTCTTGTCTACGTAGAGAGATTCTTTATAAGGAAATTCTGGTACGAGTTGGGAAGGTGCGAGGCACCCGATAACCGCCCGATCGTGAGATCGACCTCTATTTCACGACTAAGGGTGTTTAGGTAAAATTTGATGGTTAAAAGTCATTTAAATTACACTAAGATAGAGTATGGATAAGAAAAGTAAGTTCAAACCCCCTATTATATGTTTTATGCAACTAAAGTTTTGAGGCAAAAAGTAAAAACACTTTCACATGTAGACTCAAACCTACGTGCACGGGATTGCAAACAGACTACCCTTTATTCGTAAACAAGCAGTGTTGGTCGCGAACTTCTTTCCACGGTCAACGAAAAAGCAAAGGGATTTTCCTTGTCTATGCAAATTGGGATGAGCAATAGAGTAGTCCCAAAAAGCAGTGTGCATGGAATCTGTGCCATTCACGCACGAGGTGGACAAGAAATCTAGGGCTATGTCATGCAAGAAGCATACACGTAACCATTAGTTGTACGTGGGAATACTAAATCTCACATATATACTCAAAATACATGTGGCTAATCTTGGAAGCCACGTGTACGCACTCATAATGTACAAGTACATTAGGAACTCGCACTACGCGTACGTCCATGGATTGTATGTGGAAATACTAGGGTTCACACATGCATGCTCAGATGCATATGGCTAATCTCTGAAGCCATGTGTACATGCATAAGATGTACGAGTGTTCTAGGAACTTGTACAACACAATCTATCTTCAGGGTTTGAAAGATAATGACACGCGCAAATCAGTTATGTTCGTGACCCAACTGGGATTTCATCGAAGACAACAAGGATTCACGTGGCAACTAGATGCTCTTTCTTTTTGAAAATATGAATGACATACCTTAAGGAAGATCTAGAAGTTCTAACAAGAATTTCTAATCCCTAGCATTACGCATAATCCTTATGTGACATACGTTAGGGAAGATCTAGAAATCCTGACTTTTTAAGAGTTTCTAACCTTAGCATTAAGCATGATCCAAACTCTAATGCAAGTGCTTTAATAATAGAAATTTTATTTGTTTTGAAAAATCTTAATTGCCAGAAAGGTGGGGTTAGCCCAAGACTTAACCCAACTAGTTGATTGTGTAAGACCATCGACGTGGTGTAAGGACGCATGCCATACTTAAATGGCTATCTTTGGTGGCCACAGTTGATGAGTTTAGGTGAATTCCTAGCCTAATTCCGAAATTAACATCGGAAAACCTAAAAACTAATGCATTTCTTAAATGAAGAAGCCTAACTTAGATTAACTAATCTAAGGGAGAGAAACCTAGTTCAATTTTATTAGCTTGTGTAGGGTTTTGAATTAGGGTTTGGGCATTTCTAAGCCTAAAAGAGAAGGATAGGCCTAAGCTAAGATATGCTATTGCTAGGCCCACTCAAAGAAGTGGATTTATGAAGCCCAAATCTAAAACATGAGTCTAAAACTCATGAACCAGCCCAACACCCTACAAAGTGTAGAATGGGTTTGCCAAGCCCATACAACTTATTTAAAATTTTATTCTCATTGTTGGGTTGATTTCTAAAGACAATTCACACAAAAGTGACAAGGCATTAATTAAACCCTAGTTTTTCACCTAAAGCTAAGATGGAGATACATGAATTTAAACAAGTAAACAAAGCATTAATGCAAAATTAATCAAAATAAACATTCCTACACTTTGTTTATTCATTTAGGCATTTCATCAAACACCTTTAATTTATACATTTAAACTCTTATAACTTCTTCATTTCAAAATATTTTTGAATCATTCTTAAGCCCATTTTGCGTATTTTTTCATGCTCTACAAGTCTATAATTTTGCGTTTTTTAGTTCAAACTTATATTGAAAGATTCCAGCACGTTTTTGCTTACTTTTTATGATATAAAGATTTAAAATCAACTCTTTCATACCCACATATGAGACAACATGATTAAATTATTATGCTAATACTAAATGTGTCATTCTTAACATTAATCATGTATTTTATACAAAACAAAGTATCATCTTATGATAAGATAACACACAAAAGGGCCAAACTTGGTAGATTCTCAAATCACTCATTACTTCATGATACACCAAATACTACAGATTTAAATGATCATTTGTTTTAAAATGGTATTTAAAGATTCCAAACATAATTAAGATAATAACTATGCTTCATCCACCTAAATAACTGCATAGTTACTTATACACATCAAAGAGAAAACAAAAGGTTGGATCCATAACATGACAAAATTATTCCTTTATTTCAAACTACATCATACAAAATTAAAGATAGAATCTCCATAATAAAAAGAGGGGTGATGATCACCTACCTATTTTGCTTAAGATTCACTATGAACAGAGTGGAGAATACTCAACGATGAACCCTCAATCAAGCCATAATCATGTGTTTTGTTAATAATAAATAAAAATAACAAAATTTTCTTTTTGAAAAGTAATGTGATTTCCTACTAACTCTTTTTAAATTAACCTCAAAATGGAAAGAAAAACTCAACTAGTTTGAGTTCTTCTAATTATGAGTGAGGTTTGAATATGAAAGGTTTAGAATAGGATGGATGGTGTGGATGATATGATTGATGAAGAGTAAGGGTTAGGTGTAGGACCAAGATCTAATGTAATTAAATGAGTTTGTTCTCAACTAATTTCTATAACTTAAATGGAGATTTCCACCCAGGGTGGACTAACACTCACCAATATCCTCAAGTTATTCAATGCAACTCTCTAGTTAGCTATTGATTTCTAAGTCTTAAACTATTGAATGCCTTCAATGCAATCTCTTTTCTAACTCAAGTTATTGAATGTCCTCTTAATTCAAGCTACTGAATGCTCTTCAACCATGTCCAAGAGTGTTAAACTCCTTAAATAGGCCAAGAAAAATAAATCATATGGTCTAGATTAGATAAATAATGGACGAATGAGACGAAAGATGAAAAAAAGACAACAAAGCGGTTTTAGAACCGGGTTGCCTAAAATCGGCCCCCAGCCATTTTGGCCTGATTTTCGACTTTTTCTTTCAATTTTGATTCCAGTTCCGATTCCATTGGTTCTAACTTGGTTCTTAAGCTTATTCCTTAAGATTTTAAAGATTCTTAACTTATTTTTGAAATTGGGCCAATTCGGGTTACATGTGGCCCTACCTAGGTTCCAAAAGGGTCAAATTTGGCCAAATTAGCCCATTTTCTCTAATAGATTTAGATTTTTTTAATTTTAAACCCAAATTAAGTACAATTTTACTTAAATTTTTAAAATTAGTTACTTTTAAACATCAATTGGGGTCAAATTAAGTTTTAACTAAACCCATAAACTCTTATGTGGTCAAATTGAAGCCGAATTATGGACAATTTTGGGGATTTTTCCCAATTATTTAATTAGGTTCAATTTTGGGGATTTTTCCCAAACATTTTGTAAATGTTATTTTTTTTTGCTAGGCAAAAAAAATATATATAGATATGAGAAGAAGTTTACAAAGAGCCCCGCAAAAGGGAGCCTACTAACCACGGCGAAGGCCCCCCAAAAGTAGCCAGAGAATACAAACAAGGAGAATTACAAGAATCGATAATAATCAAAATTCATCATCTTATAACGAGTATTGAAGGGGGTTGCCTGATCGTAATCCTCTCTGACACCACGAGTGAGCCTAGTCCCTCTCCTTGCAAGGGAGTCGGCCGCAAAGTTTACCTCCCTTGGGATGACTTTGAAGGATATATAGTCAAAAGCAATGGGGATCTTCTTCCATCTGCCAAGCATGTTCCAAGGCAGACGACCTAATGAGCAGGCTGTAATTGCAGAAGTAGAGTTGGAGGTTACTTGAACTATCCTCCAATTCTTGTTGATGGCTATTTCAAAGCCTAGAACAATCGCAGCAAGTTCCGCATTATAGGTAGTAGTGATCCCCAGCACCAAGGCAGTTGCACCTTTAACCCCTCCTTCATGGTATCGAAAAACGACTTCTGCAGCGGCCATACCTGGGTTCCCTTTAGAGGCTCCATCACAGCAAATGAGAGTATAATCCTCGATCGAGTTCCTCATTTTACATTTTAACAGCCTTTCGCTGTCCTTGATCCAGATAGGATGCGAGTTTTAAATCTGTGAATCGAGCACGTGTTGTTATCAAAGATGCACCTATTCCTAGTTTTCCATATTTCTACTATTATGCTTATAACGGCCACTTTCCAGATTTCCTTGATCGTCGGGCTGCATGCCCTGGAAAGTGTCATTTTGAGCTGAAGAGAGTCTCCCCTAGTGATACTAAAGATGGAATGGATCCAGCACCATATCGTTTTTTCAAATTCACATTCCCATAATATGTGGCTTAGGGTTTCATAGTTCTTATTGCAAAGGATGCAACTCGAGACCAAGGACAATCCTCTCTTGCGAAGTTGATCGTCAGTGGCGTATAGCCCACTCACAATTTTCCACACATTAGCAGTGAGGCTGGGGTGGATGGAGGGATCCCAGACCCATTTGTGCCAAGATGTCTTAGGTCGATGATTCTGGATTTGGGAAATGTCGCTAGAGACAGTGAAGATACCACTCGAGTTAGGCCTCCAGATTCTCCTGTCCTCCTCACTTGTCGGGTCATCAAGTTGATCAATGTCGGCTCTCTGCAGGAGATCAGAAATCTGGGCAGAGATATTCCATTTTCTGTCCTTAATAATGTCAGACACTTTAGCATGTAGCATGTCAACGCTTTGGTGATCAATATCAAGGCCATTTAGGATTGATTGGTCTTCACCCCAGGCTTCAGTCCAAAGGTTGATCGATGCACCATCACCCACAACCCATCCCATATCACCCTCCATTGCTTTCGTAGCCCATTTCAGACCAACCCTCGTGGAGGATCTCCTGAACCCAGGTGCCCAAAAGCCCTGAGTAGTGAGGAATCTCGCTTGAAGGAATTTAGCATCTTCATTTTGGGAGGTCAGAATTCTCCACCAAAGCTTCATGAGCAACCCTTTGTTTATAGATTCAAGTCTATGCAGGCCTAGGTCTCCTTCATCTTTGGGGCAGCATACCTTGTCCCATTCAAGTGTGATAAGCTTCTTCTTGGAAGGGTCACCAGTCCACAGAAAGTTTCTAAACACTCTCTCTGCTTCGTCGATCACACTTCTTGGCCATTTATAGATAGACATATTGTAAATTGTTAAGCTACTCAGAATAGCCTTGATAAGATACAACCTGGTATAGAAGGAGAGCATTAGGCCTTTTCATCCCGCGATTCTCGAGTTGATTTTCTCAATAATTCCCCAGATGAACTGCTTCTTGGCTCTTCTTTTGAAAAGGGGAATCCCAAGGTATTCATCTGGGAACCTACTCTCGTCCATTCCCAGAATGCTTGCCACTTAAGGTTTTCTAGCATTGGGTATACCCACAATGTATAGTTTACTTTTGTCTCTATTGATCACCTACCCGGAAGATATTTGATAAGCATGAAGGACTTCCAGTTGCTTACGGAGACCCTTTGAGCTGCCATTGCAGAAGATGAATATATCATCAACAAAAAACATATGAGAAGGGCAAGGGATACCTTTTTGGTAGACCATTGGGGCCAAAAACGATGGAGTATGAGGTTGTCAATGCTGCGGCTAAGGGCCTCCTCTACTATGATAAAAAAAGACAGGAGACAGGGGGTCACCCTGCCTGAGGCCTCTCTCAGCTTTGAAGTAACCCTGGGGGCCACCATTAATCATGACGGCGATTATGGTACTGTCGAGAAGGGTCATAATCTAATCACAACAATCTTCACTAAAGCCAAACTTCTTAAGCACAGATATTATGAATGTCCAGCTGATAGAGTCGAAGGCTTGCATAATGTCTAGCTTTAAGCCCACATTGCCACCCCTTCTTTTGGTCTCAATCTCGTTAACAAGTTCAGATGCCAGTATGATCTTAACCTGAATGCATCGCCCCTTTACAAAAGCAGCTTGCAGGTGGGAGATAATGTTTTGGGTGAGTTCATTCATTCTGTTAGGTGTCATTCGAGAGAGTATCTTGACAAAGAAGTTGCCACAGAAAATGGGCCTGAATTGTTTCATTCTCTTTGCTCCATTGACCTTAGATATGAGGACCATGTGGTTAGAATTGATACCATCTGGAATAAACTTGCGAATAAATCAGAACTTAATGGCGTTGAAAGTATCCTCTGCAATAATATTCCAAGCAAATTTTTAGAAACTTCCTAGGAAACCATCAGGGCCAGGCGCACTGTTATCATTCATTGAGAAAACAAAATCTCTTATCGACTTACTGGCTTTAGGAGATTGGTGTTGTCATCACCGCTGATCTTTGAGGGGATCGTGTTAATTATCGATTGTTGGATGTCAACCTCCTGACGCTTGAACTTCTCTTCAAAGTGTGAGACAATATGTTTGCTGATGTCCTTCTGACAATGAAGGGAGGTACCGTTATCATCAACCACTTCCAAGATAGAATTTCTAGCTTGTCTCAGCTTAATCGAGGTGTGGAGGAACTTAAAATTCCTATCGCCATGACCAAACCAGGCAATCCTAACTTTTTGAGATAGGAATTTGTCATATTGGGAAGAGGCTGAGTGGAGCTCACTCTGAGCTATAAGCAACTTGGAGAGGTTATCAATGTCAGTGGGATCATCATCAGACAAAATGGTAGCAGCTTCTACCTTATCTTCCATGTCTCTGATCCTATTGTTGATGTCCCCGAAAACGTTAGAATTCCACCATTTGAGTTTGGCTTTTAGTCTTCTCAATTTATTGGAAAATTTATAGATCGGGTTACCATGAATCGGCTCCTCCCAAGATTGTCGGCTTATCGAGAGAAAATCAGGGTGGAAAGTCCACATGTTCTGAAAACAGAAAGGAAAATTCTTTGGTTTGGGGAGGGACTTTGTGCACCCAAACAAGGGAGAGTGGTCTGAAGGGGCCCAAGAGAAGGATCTGTAGCTCTAGTTACTGAAAGAGTTTATCCAGTGTGTGTTACGCAGGACCCGATCAATTTTACTCAGGATCCTCTTCCTTCCCACCTGGTTGTTACACTAGGTGAATTTTATTCCCGGCGAGGGAGATTGGATAAGCCCAAATTTGTTAATGCAGTTCAAGAAATCTGACATTGCTCTGGTGTTAGGGGTGCATCCCCCTTTCTTTTCCTCCATATGAAGCACCATGTTAAAATCCCCTGCAACCACCTAAAGCTAGTTTTTAAATTTAAACATGCAAAACAATGTATTAATGTAAAATTAGCAAAATAAACATTTCTACACATTAAATATTCTTTTAGGTATTTTGTCGAACACATTAAATATGTACACTCAAACTACCATAACCTTTTCGTTTGACAACCTTTTTGACTCATTCTTGAGCCCATTTTGTGTATGTTTTCATGCTTTACAAGACTACAATATCAGATTTTTTATTTGAAACTTGTATTGAAAGATTTCAGCACATTTTTGCTCACTTTTTATGTTGTAGAGATGTGAAAATCAACCCTTACACACCCACATGTTTGTAAGCATGGCCAAATGATTAATTCTCATACTAAATATGCCATCTTTACCATTAAATATGCATTTTATATAAATTAGGACATCACATGATGGAACAACATCTAAAATGGGCTAATCTTGCTAGCTCATCTAACCACTCATTATTTCATGTTACATGAATGCTAAACATGTTTAAATCATTATATATTTTAAGTGGTATTTAGAGATTTCTACAATAATAAAGATTAATAATAATGCATTCCAACAAAATGACTAACAAGTTATTTATGCACATAAAAATGATATCATGATGAAAGATTCATAAAATGACACATTTATTTCTTTCTTTCAACTACATCATACAACATTTAGGATGTAATTTCTACTACAAATGAAAAGGGGATGATGATCACCTACCTATTTTGCTTAAGATCCACAATAAAGAGAGTGAAGAAAACCGATTGATTAGCCCTCCATTAAGACATGATGATTTGTTTTGTTGATGATAAATGAAGAAAATAAAATTTTATTTTGAAAAGTGATGTGATTTACCACTAGCTCTCTCTAAACCAACCTCAAAATGGAAAAAACTCAATTAGTTTGAGCTCTTCCCATGATGAATGAGGTTTGAATGTGCAAGGTCTAGGCTAGGATGGGTGGTGTAGATGATGATTGATGAAGAGTGAAGGCTAAGATCTAATGAAAATGGATTTACTCTCACCTAACTCTATTTCTCTCCTTCTCAAGCTCTTGAATGCTCTCAAGCTATTCAATGTTACTCATGAGATTTATTGAATACATATCCCATTAGATCTATTGGATGTTCTCCAAGAGATCTCTCCAATGCTCCTACTAGAGTTTTATTCAATGATCTCCTAAAGATCTATTGAATGTTCCCCATTAAAATGTTAGAGATCTCCTCTATTTATAGGAAAAATATGGGGTTGGTGGGGTGTAAACAAATTTAAGATTAAGGGGTGAGAAGGAGTGAGAGTGATCTAAAAAAAATTGGGTGGAAAAAGGGTAAAAACAAAGGGTTTTATGGCATTTTTAATCTCAACCATTAGATTTGATCAGATCTGACGGTCTGAGGAAAACGGCTCATAGAGAGTTGGTTCCGGGTTCGTTCCAACCCCAATTCTTGTTTCGATTTTGATTTTAAACCCAAATTAAGTCCAATTTCACTCCAATTTTTGAAATTACTTACTTTTAAACATCAATTAGGGATCAATTAAGTTTTAATTAAGTCCGGAGAACCCAAATGTGGTCTAATTTGAATCTAATTTTGGGATTTTCACCTAGTTTCTTTAATTAGGCTCAAATTTAAGCCAAATTAAGTCAAATTAAGTCCAATTGAGTTGAGGTATGGTCAAATTAAGTTGAATTAGTGGTTGATTGAGTTGAATTAAGGATGGTTGATGCCTTAATCTCGTAGTGCACTCCAATTTTGGGTGTTTAGCATCCGAGGGCAAAAATTAGTGTCTACACTGTTGTCTGCTAAAATGCACATCTAATCTATTTTGATTATGTGGAGGAGAGAAAAAAGTAATGCGTTTCAAATTTCAAATGCTATAACTTTAAGGGGGTGTATTGAATCTGTATATTCAAACATGATTTTTATGAGATCTTTAAAAATTCAAGGTATTCAATTGCATGGATTTGAAAGTCCGGTAAGCTTTGTGATATTCAAACATAGTTCATAATTATAAAGACTCTTTAGACTCTGTGGTATTCATTTTCCTTTGCATATTTAATGATTCTAAGGGAGTCAAAGACTTTCATGGATTTTTATGGGCTTTTGAAGGCTTGGTAGATATACTTTTCTCATTCAATAATCCGACCTCAAGCCAAGAGATTTATATGGATTTTTAAAAGTCAAAAGCTAGGATTTCTCTCTCTCCCTCTCTCTCTTTCTTCACACCACCACTTCACCACCGCCACCACCATCCCCACCACCACCACCTTAACCACCACCTTACCGCTACCATCACCACCACATAACCACCTCTACCACCAACTTACCATTTCACCACCACGACCACTACCACCACATCACCACCTCCACCTCCACCACTTCCACCACCACCTTACCACCACTTAACACCTTGGATATTGGCATAACCATACCCAAGTGGGACGTGGTAATCCAAGACTCGTAGTGTTATAGTTGGTATCAGAGCTTAGGCTCTAAATCCTTTTGATGATTTTGGGTCTTGTTTTATTTTTATTTTTTTGTTTTTTAAGGAATATTAGAGTTAACCAACCTTGTTCTTATAAACCCTAAGAGTTGTCCATTGACCAAAATTGACCAAGTTGACTCAAGTCAGACCATGTCTCAATTGACTAGTTAGTTGAGTCTGACCTATCATTAACTTAGTTGGGTTATATTTAAATCTTGATTTGTTTTCTTAAAACTTAAAGAAATCAAATCTTTTCTTTGCTTTCTTAATGCTCCGGGTCTTGGATTACCACTTCCGACTCGAGTATGGTTATGCCAAAATCCGGGGTGTTACAACTGCCATCACCACAATTGATAGTTAACAAAATAACTATTTTGATCCTTTGGATTTCTTTCAAGAAACATCTTAAATCCATTGGATTCTGGTAAGACCCAAAAGAATTTGTCACTAAAAGAATCATCAAAATCTTTAAAACTCTTGATTCAATACACCCATCCTAATCTAAAAATTAGATTTTGACAAAATTTATATTTTTGGAAAGCATTTTTCAAGATCTTCAAAATTAAATCAGATAACAATACCAACCTCCAAAAAAAAACAAATAAAAATTACATGAAGTTAGGCTGGAACCCCAATTCTAGCTATGTTTTAACTTCCCACCCAGCTAACTTTGGCTTTTCAAATGCAACCCAAATTTTTTTTGACTTTTGTACACATGGCATTTTCAACTCTTTGACTTGGTTTTACTTTTTTTTATTGACATATTTACCCTTCCTTTGTTTGGAAAGGAAGTAATAGAGAGAGAATTTTAGAGAGAGAATTTTAGAGAGAGAAATTGAGATCGTAGGTGATGGCTAGGGGCTGCCTTCTTCACCATTTTTTCCGGCGAGTTAGATCTGCTGGAAATCATTTCATCCTCTTCTTCTTCATCTTCTTCATCTTCTTCTTTTTCTTCTTACTCTTCTTCTTCTAAAGAGATAGAGATTTTAGGTGATGGTCGGCTGCCTTCTTCACCATTTTTTTCGGCGAGTTAGATCTGCCGGCAATCACTTCATCCTCTTCTTCTTCATCATCTTCTTCCTCTTCTTCTTCTAGAGAGAGAATTTTAGAGAGAAAGAGATTGTAGGTGATGGGGGCTGCCTTATTCAACATTTTTTCGGCGAGTTAGATCTGTCGGCGATCACTTTATCATCTTCTTCTTCTGCTCTATCTTCACCTTCATCTTCTTTATTTTCTATTGAAAAACATAGTATGCAACTGTGTGTAAGGGCTATTCAACTGACATGCAAGTGAGATGAAAGTGAGGTGCAAGTGAGATGCAAGTGAGGTACAAGTGACATTCAAGTGAGGTGGAAGTGAAGTAAAGTGATGTGCAACTGATGCAAGTGTTGTGCAGGTAAGGTAAGTGTTATGCAAGTGATATGCAACTAACATGCAAGTGAGATGCAAGTGAGGTGCAACTGAGATGCAAGTGACATATAAGTGAGGTGCAACTGACATGCAAGTAAGATGCAAGTGAGGTGCAAGTGACATGCAAGTGAGGTGCAAGTGATGCACAACTGATTCAAGTGTTGTGCAAGTGAGGTACAAGTGATGGTGCAAGTGAGGTACAACTGACATGCAAATGAGATGCAAATAAGGTGCAGCTGAGATGCAAGTAAGGTGCAACTGAGATGCAACTGAGGTGCAAGTGAGATGCAACTGACATGCAAGTGTTGTGCAAGTGATGTGAAGTGATGTGCAAGTGAGATACAAGTATTGTGCAAGTGAGATGCAAGTGAGGTGCAAGTGAGATGCAAGTGACGTGCAACTGTGTGACGTGTTATGCAACTGAGGTGCAAATGAGATGTAACTGTGTATGTAAGTGTTATGCAACTGTGTTCTTATGTTTTGAAAAATAAATTGATAACTAATCTAGACGATATCAGATCTAGAATTGAAAGCAATAGAAAACCTAGATTAAAGCTACTATTCAGGAAAAAAATACTAGATCTAAAAAACCCTAGATCGCAACTTCGTCGATATGTCTTCTCTCCCTCTCTCTCTCTTTCTCTCTCTCTGATCTCAACTCTGTCATCTTCTCCGTTCGATCGTCGTTTTCTCTGTTAGTTCTTCAACTCCTCCAAATCAAAAATGCAATTTTCGTTTATCTCTTTTCCTTCTCTTCTCTTTTTTGTTTTTAAGGGAGGGTATTATTATCTTTTACTCTTTTTGGGGTTTATTTAAAATGTTAAAGTTGGGTGGGATGGAACCTAAATCTAGGGCTGATTTTGGGTTTATTTTCCCATTCCTGTAAAAATTAAGTAACCAGACTATGCAAAACTCATATTGTGTAGTTAAAATCCAAACTAATATGCAAGTTGTTATTTGTATAGTTTATTTTGCATACTTTTGAGCATATGCACTTTTGTAAGGCTATAAGCATTTTAAATATTGCATATTTTGATATTCAGTAAAGTATGGATGTGGGGTTCTAACCTAGATTTTTCTAGTTAAAAACCCAAGAGAGTATGCAAGTGATAATTTGCATAGCCTATTTTTTAGCATCTACACTTTTGTGAGCCTAAATGCATTTGAAGTTCGCATATTTTAATGTTGATTAAAGTATTGAAGTTCTTGGTAAGCAAATTCAAGTGTAGGAACCCCAATGTGCATAATTAATTTGCATAATTCTGAATATGCAAGTTGTAATCCGCCTAGTTTAATTTTAGTAAACTTGAGTATCTGCACTTTTTTAAGATTTTGAAATTTACTTGTTTTGATGTTCAATAATGTATTATTGCACTGCAAAGTTGGTAAGCTAACTAGTTGCGGTATGAAAAGTAAAATTTGCAAACTATAATCTGTATGCAAATTTGGGTTTGCCTTCGCTTAGTGTATGATTTGTTTCTTTAGTATTTATGTTTAATCTCATGTTAATTATCTTGTAAAATGCTCTCCAACCATATAAATTTCGATAAAATCTGATTTATATTTTAAAAGTTATGACAACTTTTATGTTCAAACAAATTTAAAACTATGATGAATTTTCTCTTTCTGCCAGCAGTCAAAACAACAAGATTTTTCCGTCTTTTTCTGCTATGTTCGGGACTTTTCCATCTTTTTACACTGGGTTTCTTGGAAGGCGTGTGGTTTCCATCTTCTTCGACAGTCCAAAGGATGGTATGCAACCATATTCTTGATTTTTATTTTTACTGTTGGAAGATGTTGACATCCATCATCTCTTTAAATAAACTCTCGTCTTCTATTTGTAATTTAATTGCTTCTGCTATTCAATATGTGGTATCCCTTATCTAGTTAATAAATTCTTTCTTTGCTTTCTATTATTTTTCCAAATAAGATTATTTAAGGAGATGTTGAGCAAGTCTCAATAAACTTCTTGTGCTTTCTTATTAACTTGGCAAAAGGACAACTTAATGTATGAAAATTCTATAATTTGTTTCAAATCAAACATGGTATTCCGTCTTCACTTAAATCCCTATGTAAGATGTAATACCATAATTTTTTTGATAAAATTAGTTGGAGATGTTCAACAGGTGTTCAATAGAATACAACAAAGAGATTTCCTTGTTTCTCCTTTTATGATTAGTAGTGGGTGGCCAAATACAAATACCATCAGAGAATGGCCAAGTGGTCGAGCCGGTGGTTTTCAAAAGAGGTGTCGCCGGAATTTGATCCTCCTAATGGCCACTCTCATTAAATTCTATCCTAGTTGTGTGTAGATGAGAGTGGTCCACTCACACCCCAAAAAATAGTCAAGAGAAACCCTGGATTCAAAAAAAAAAAGTGTAAAAAAGTTTCTTTTAATACGAAATGGGTGTGAAAAGGTTTTATATGGGTGCTAATTCGGATTTTTCTCCTACTCAATGTACTAATCATAAAAATAGAAGACACCCCATTCCATGGAGTGCCAAAGAATAAGGGAAAGATTCAAAGACCTAACCCAAAAAACTACTGCAGAGATGGCTCCAACTGCAGCTTCTCGGCAGCGATGACCAAAACCCGCACCCCTGGAAAAAGCTAAAGGCTCTCGTTCCGAATGAACCACTCCCAGATAACCAATCTCAGATGGGATCAAAAAATAAAGAAGAAGCATTCATTCATTCTGATTAAACTTTCTATATTATTTTCTCTAGCAAATAAAAAAGTGACTACAAAATAAAACATAAACTAGCTAGTTAAAAATAAAATTGAGTTCTTCAATCGTTGTTCTTTATTCAGGGAACTCAAAGGTTTGTAAATTGCTTCCTGAAGGAGGAGAATGAATGTCTGGTAATCCGTTATGGCTATCTCAATCTTCTTGCACAAAGGTTCGTAAATAAAGAAAGTTCTCCTTATAATTGTGACTGGTGGCGATACAATATATACTTATTGACAAGGCCACAAAGTCGTTTAATTACCTTGAGATCTTTCGTGTGCAAATCATAGAATTTAAATCTTCCATGGTCCACCCAGCTAGCACAAAATGATCTTTTCAGAGAAGCTCAAAATACTATACTAAGGTAATGGCTAAGAGGTTGAAAGGGAAGAAAAATAGTTTCCTTAATCCAAACTCTTGCTTGATTAATCATGTCCTTCAATATAAATAACTAAACCTTACAATTTTTCTCTCTTAATTAATAATCTTACAGTTGCAATACATAGAGATCCTTTGAACTCAAAGTAATAATCATCCAAAGAATCCCATCGACGATCAAAAAATAAAAAATCATCCAAAGGATCTTCTATATGTGGTAGTATATAATTGAATAATTATCGGCAAGAAGTAGAATGACTTGATCAACTTCTCATCATGGAGATCGAAAGAGATTATCTTGAGAGGAAATGTTGTTTTCCAATAGAGAATTTGATTGCAAATGATGCATCTTGATCTAGTGTTAATGCCACCAGCTCTCCCAGAATGCAGAAATGTACCCGCAGGGATATGGCATGTAATCTCTCTCCATATATTCTTTCCCAAAGTTAAAACTTGACATGTAAATCCATGAAAGATCTTACGAACCAACTTATATTCGTTGGTTAAGGAATCAAATCCAAATCCTTAAGTGTTGAAAACTCGAAGATCATCATCAAGACTCAAGAGGGGAGATTTCAAACATCTCGCGCCTACTAGGATTATAAACCCAATATATTTACCAAGCAGAAGACAAATCAAACCATTACAATGACAAATCAGACTCCTGTAATGGGATCTGATGTTTGCTATTTTATGAAAATGATCAACATTATCTTTCTCCAAGTAGTAGAATGTACTACCTTTCTTGGAATTCTCATCAATATATCCGGGCCTAGACTCATGATCGACGAAGTTAAAAACGAGATCGACGAGGATTCATTTTGGAATATTAAAATTTTTTAACTGTTGATGTTCTTACTGGAAGGATCAAACATTTCAGAAATGTTCGGCTTCATTCGACTTAAACCCATCCAAATGGGGATTCGGTGTTGCATTCTGCATCCCTTCTGTATGCTGCATCCAACCAGCATGTTTCCTCCCTCGGATCTTCCCTCAAAATACCAAGAAGAAAACCCAAAAACCCGAGAACCAAGAGCTGAACCTAGACAGCCAGCTTTCACCCAGCCCGTGCTTGTAGCAGAGACAACTGTCGGTCCATGTCCTTTGTTGGTACCCATGAGTATCTTCCCCAGAAATCATCAAAGGAAAAGGTCATGTAAGTGCAGTGGATAGATTGGTGGACTTTTGGTATCTTCTTCCATGACCCCCTTTTATGTTGTAAATTGTCTTGATTTTATATCTTAGTCTTGTTTAATCCTTTCAAGCCTCTGGAGAATCCTCAGGTTATTACTTAAATCAAGATAATTAGTAAGGGAAGAACCTTTTGATCTTATCTGATAAGTTCCTATTCTAGGTAGTTCTAGCACTGAACTTAAGCCTAATAAGTCCTGTTTTGGCATGCCTATTAGACCTTGCAAAACCTTAATCTGTGGGTTGACCGTAACCCCGACTTGGTTTCATCCCTATTCTTGCTTGATCCTTCGCTAAAAGCCTAAATGAGTTACGGTTAGGCCCTTAGGCTCGAACATTTCTGACCTGTTGAGATATCAACGCTGCGGGTTGACCCTCACTTAATGCCTTGTGCTTATATAGAACAAGGTCAAACTAGGTAGGGATAAGGTTGGAAAAACAGATACGTTTAAAACACGAGTTGGGATTGGGGTTGAGCATTTTTTACCGATCAACCTTAACAGGGTTAACCCTATCTCTGGCTTGTTGCGAGGTCTTGCCTATTTATGCTATCTTACATTGGAAGGGGCCGACAATCCATCTAGAGCAAAGCAAGACATGATTTTAGATTTTGGAACCAGAGTCAGAATTATTGGGTTCTAATACCGAGTTAAATTGGCTAGAGTCTAGACAGAACAGTTCGGATCCAAAACCTTGCCGTTCAAAACATCAGTATGACCCATGAGTCAAGACTGAGTCAAGTCAAATTTGAAAGAGTTAGACCGACTTTGATAGAGTGTGGCAAGAATTTTAGACGAATTTTAGGTTTTTTGTGGAGAAACTACTTGGTAATTCCAACGAATTTTAGACGTAAATTTGTATACAAAAATTATATTTTATATATCTTATTATCAGTAATGTGTGGTAGAAATTTAAAAAAAAAACTAAGGGCCCGTTTGGCTTGTAATTCTAAAATAGTTTTATGTTTTTGTAAACAACAAATACAAAATTTAACAAAATCGTCTTTAGCAGGCCCATTTAAAAAATACGTTTTACAAAAAAATATGTTATTATAAAACCATTATTTATCATTTTCTCCAATTTAAAATTCTTAAACCCACTCTAGGTATATATATATTTCACTTTCTTCTTTCTCATTTTATGTCTCTTTTCTCACTCTCTGTATTTTCAACTAGCAGGGTTTATCAACAAAAAACTGAGAATATGATGAAGATAAAAGAAACGATAGATTACTGAGAATAAGTTATAATTTCTATAGATTACCATAGCAATCCTAGTTGAAAATGCAGAAAGTGAGAAGAAAGAAAGAGAGAAAGAAAGATAGAGATCAGAGAAAGAGATAAAGGTAAAGAGAGAAACACCTTTTGCCTTGTAGAGCTTGAAAGAGCAACAATACAAGGTTTCGATCTGTCCAGCCATCCTACTCAAACAGTCGAGCCCAATAAAGAAAAACGCGGCCCTTTTTCTATTTCGGATTTAAGAATTATAGAATGGAGAAAATGATAAATAATCATTTTGTAATAATACAAAAATTGTATTGTAAAAAGTTTTTCTAAAAGACAAAGGCAAGAAGGGACATTGGAAGAAGGATTGCCCAAATTTAAAAGACAAAGGCAAGAAGGATTTCGGTGCAAACATTGCGCACTCTGAACAAAAGATAGTGAAGAGTCATATGTTTCACTTACTGCTTCAGCACCAGAATCTCCACTCATTAATTATACAAAAGAATGGGTTTTAAATTCTAGACCTCGTGCCAAGTGCATTACTTACTTGATGGGATGTTCTTATCATATGTGTCCCAATAGCGTATGCTTCCCCAGCTTTACAGAGACAAAGAGAGAGATATAAAGATAAAGAGATAAATATTTCTTGCTTGTAGTGCTTCAAAGACCAACAATAAAAATGTTTGATTTGTCGAGCCAGCCTACTCAAGCAGTCGCGCCAGATAAAGAAAAACGCGACCCTTTTTGTATTTTGCATTTAAGAATTATAAAATAGAGAAAATGATAAAAAAAAAAATTATTTTATAATAAAACGTTGTTTTGAAATTGTATTGTAAAACGTTTTTCTAAAATGGGCCTACCAAACACGTTTTGTTAAATTTTTGAATTTATTGTTTTCTAATGGGTAAGTTATTGACACATTCGATGTGGGAGCCTAATATATTCTTCGTTGAGTTTTGCTAGAATAACACCAAAATTTGACACCAAAATATTACATCTGCTTTTTAATTCCATTTCAGCCCCTCATACCACTTTTAATAAGCAGATGTAATCTTTGGTGTCAAAATCTGGTGTCCCTGTAGTAATGCCCTTCTTCGTTTACTTCTTTTAAGTTTTTGCCAAATTTTTTGAAATTCATATTTTCCTTCACCATATATATTTTTGTTTTCTTCACAGAATCGCTAACTATGGTAGGTCATGCATAATGTTTATGCATCTGGAGGACCATAGATTTCGGGAATTGAATCTCAACAATTATACTGAATGAGCGGTCGATAAGCATTTGTAATGGTCAGTCCCTTTTAGCTATATTGTCGAAGTTGTAAGAAATCAACCGTATCTCTGGCATGCTGTCAAATTAATAAAACAACTCATCCTTGTCAAATTAGTTAGCTAATAAATCCAAAAAAAAAAATCTTCAGAATTTATTGTTCTTTATTGGATTAGCTAGGCATCTCCCCTCGCATTACGTTTATTTAACGAGTAGCTCTCTCATTCACAGTTTGCAATTCTATGTGATGAAGAACCATCTTCTTTCTTTCTTAATTTTGTTTTTGTTATTTCTCTAACCAAACTATTTTTCTATGATTCCATGGAAGTCAGGAGTATCAACAATGGATGTCAATATTTGAAGAATAAGCACTCGAGAGAAGAAATGTCAATCCAAAATGGTTGTTTGGTACAAATCTATGTTCATGATCCGAATAGAACTTGGCTTGGAACTTGTGGGTATGGCGAGGCAACAATCACCATTTACAATATATAGTGTGATGAACTGATAAAGAATATCAAAAATAAAATTAATAAAAATAAATTAAGAGTATCTGTTTTTTAGTTCTAGATTTTGTTCTTTACTTTTTATGGATATTTTCAGTTGGATTTTAGAGTACTTGTTTTATAGTTACTAGATTTTGTTGCATGTTTTTATGATTATTTTTAGTATGTCTTTACTTGAGAGGTGTTAGTATTTTGGCCGTCCATCCGCTTATACTCCCGGTTTGATTATAATTTCTACTACTATTACTCCAATCCATGATGCTTAAACCCTGATTGTTGCTCAGTTAATAAAGGCTCCTTATTAGGGACTAAGGAAAGGGACAACATAGATTCATATATTATAATATTGACAACTCTACTTAATTCGAGTTTGTAGAGAAAGTAATTGTTTAAGTTTTAGAACGGGGTTTTAAAGAGTCGAGGGTTCAAATCTATTAACTATTACGAAGACGTCAGTAATGAGTGGGAGTATTAGGGGCAGTAGGCCCTAGTTTAATATTACGTGCTTAACATATACATACACCAATCTAAGCTGACTACTATCTCTTAACGGATACATAATCGATCTCATCATGTGTATCATCCTAAAAAAAATTACAATGTTATAAAAACCTTCCATACCATCCATTTACCGGATGAATAGATCATCCACACGAAAAATTATCTCTTAGATCATCTCAATGCAGGTCTTAGAGCTGGTTTAAGCATGATGTGAGGATAATTTGGATGTAAAAAGTATAAATTTAGGTATAAATAATTACATATCTGCCATTTAAAACACTAAATTATAGTCCTAACATCATAGTAAGGATGAAGTGGGTATCCATTAGATAATGAATTAATATAAGGTTGTGTTACGTTTGATAGTAAGGAAATGTATTCCGTAGAAATAGGTTTATTTCCACCACTTCCCGCGGAATTAATTCTTTGGGAGGGGGCAAGGAAGTCTATTCTATAGAATTACATAAAAAATTAACTATTAACCACGCTTTTAAGTAACTGGACCCCTAGTTTCATAGAATTAAAAATGTAAACAAACAGCGGAATTTGTATTGTCTCCATAGAACTAACCAATTTTCATGGAATTTAAATGCTATCAAACACAGCCTAAGAGTAATTTGCATTTACCTCCAATTCATAATACGAAAATTAGATACACTTCGCCACACGCGCGCACACACACACTCACTTTTGACGTTTTCTTGTTCTCTTTGTCCAAATAATAGAAAAAGCGTTCACGTGACCTAACGTGGCATGATGAAATGACATATATACCCCTTCATTTAACTCAATCTAACCCATTTATACTATATTACTATAGCTGAAGCGTCTGATGTGGCGATTTCTATATCCACATCGTACTCTATTCTCTCAGAGTGCCATGTCAACAATTTCCACCACGTCACTACTCTTTCATCATCTTCCTTTAACCCCCTCTTTCCTTATTAATCTGGTTAAAACTTAAATACAATACACATTACAATTTGTATCTATAATTTCGCTCTCTCAGGGCATTTCTAGTGGGAGATCAAGCAGTTTTCATTCTCTAGTGGGAACCCTTAACCCCTAAAAATAGATCCCAATCCACCATTTTGGGTATTCTTAGTGGAGGGTATTATGAGATGAGCAGCACGCTCATGGGATGATATTATGAGATGAGCAGCACGCTCATAGGATGAGCGGCACGCTTATCGGATGAGCACCACGCACGCTCATCCCATGAGATACACGCTCAATATTTAATTCTTACATATTAGGAAAGTTATTTCTCTCTCCCACTTTTTCTATTTTTTCTTAAACAAAGGAACACAACATATCTCAACTGATTTTTTTCTCTCTCTTCTTTTTTCTCTATTTTTTTTGTTTCTTCACCCATTTTTAGGGATTCCCCACTAGAGCAAAACACCCTTTCATCATGTAGTTTAGTTCATTTATGTTTGGCTCCTTAATTTAAGAAATGCATTAGAAATTAGGGTTATATGTTAATTTCGGGGTTAGGTTAGGAATTTACTTAAACTCGTCGAAATGTGACCACCATGGACTAGCACTCCTAAGTGTGGCATGCGTGCCTACGCCACGTCGATGGTCTTGCACACTTAATTAGTTGGGTTAATTCTTAGACTAACCCCACCTTTGCAATAATCAAGATTTTTTAAACAAAGAAGAGAAAATGTTTTCTACTAATCAAAGTATTTTGCATTAGATTTTGGATCATGCTTAACGCTAGGGATTAGNTTCTCTCTCCCACTTTTTCTATTTTTTCTTAAACAAAGGAACACAACATATCTCAACTGATTTTTTTCTCTCTCTTCTTTTTTCTCTATTTTTTTGTTTCTTCACCCATTTTTAGGGATTCCCCACTAGAGCAAAACACCCTTTCATCATGGATTTTTCATTTTTAGGGATCCATTTTTAGATTTTCCACTAGAAATGCCCTCACATACGGTTTTTTTTTTGAGATCTAGGGTATCCGGGTCTCTTAGAGCACCCGACTAGTCCCTAGGGTGTGAGCAGACCTCCCTATCCACACACAACCGGTTAAAATCTTATTGTGAGCAGACCTCACACACGTTATTATTAGTAGTGGAACAAGTCATTTCAATTGGCACATTCCAAAAATTCAAGTCATTTCAATTGGCACATTCCAAAAATTATTTTAGTAATGAATAGATATAGAATCTCTCTCCCCCTCTAATAATGTCTCTTTCCCATAATATTTAATTTTAGTATGAAACGCGTATCATGAACCAATTCGCGTTATACCGTGTTATGGTGCCTATTAATTATCACCCGAAGAGCCCTCTTACTTCAAATTATAAATAGATTACATTTCTTCTTTTCTGCCTTCCTTTTATTCATCCTCAGTACCAAATCTTTTCTTACTTTCTTCATATTCTGAAAGCAACTTCTAATAACCTGGCAAAAATATAAGCTCACCGGCAACACTAACGGATCACTCCACCGTAGAAATGATAAAGCTTTTGAGATAAAAAGAGGAGAAACATCAGACCACCAGCAAACCATTGTTTTAGTGTTTCTTTTGAGATAAGGCTCCATGCGGCTTCAATTGAGCCCTCACATAGTCTGTTGTGTCTCTCTACTTTCATAGACTTTTCTTACGACTAATGGAGCCCACGTGGAGATAAACAAAGAATACTTTTTGTGAAGATGGTTGCTTCGTCGATCGTATAGATGATTGCTTCATTAATACTTAAGGTACACTCGATCTACACCTGTCAGTAGAGTCGAATGGAGATGATAAAAAATTTTTGTTTTTTTGGTAATGATCTAGCTTTTCAATATTTAGATCAACATCATCTCATGAATCATCTTCATGTTAGCCCACCGAATTAATTATTATATTACATGTTCCACTAACCTTTCATAGCGCCACATCAGCAGTATGCAACACAGAATCATTTATTACTAATTAATTATTTCTAATATCGGTTTAGAATAATTTTTTTAATTAAGGTAACCATGACATTAATCACGTAAAGAGTTTCTAAAATTATATTTTTAATTATTTTTTAATTGGTAACAAATACTACAATAATGGTATTCATTTAATCAACAATTTCTAAATATCAAGTTACGGTTACTAAAATCAATAGAGTTACTATTGTAGTTAATTACAACTGATTCTAAATTTATCATAATTAGTCATTATCACAATAATTGATTACCACCAATAATTATTACGGAGAACGACTAAAACACCCAAAATTTAGAAATATCGGTCCAAAAACTCCATGAATTTTTCAAAATAGCCAAAACCCCCAAAATTCTCAAAATTAGATGTATAGACGTATTTGCCCTTATTAGATAAAGAAGAAACTAATTTTGACCAACTCCTAAATTTGGTAATAGGATATATTGAAGCATTTAATTTAGATAAGATATTAAATCTTTCCTAAAAATATTCTTTCAATTAGATCATACTTAAATTAACTTAAGTTTTCTCTCTAATTAAGATTTTTAAATTCTGCCTATTATAGTCATAACCTTTGTTTACAACACTTTTATGAAATCATTTGCTTAATTTTATGGCTCATTTTTTGCCAATACAAAATTCTAGAATTAATTAACAAAAAATATAGTTAGTACAAAATGACTTAAACGTACGTGCAAAATATTTTTAGGATATGCACAAAAATGAAACAAACGGGTCTAAACAGTTTTTGCACAACTAAAACTAAAACAACGGAATTTTTATTCCCGTAATATAAAATGCAAAAATTATAATGCATAAGCAAAAATTAATTTGTCAATGAAAAATTTTACAAATTAAAGAAACATAGAGTCAATGCAAAACGATTGACACGTGCAAAAATTTTGCAATGTTCAAACGAAGTGTAAACAATAAAGCTTCAATTTAAAGATGAAAGTGGTTAAAGCGCATCTACCTTTAAAAGTCCTCATTATTTCATGTTCAAATGGGCAAAAATTATTTTTGCACAACAAAAAAAATCAAACAACGAATTTTTAAGTCAATCAATACAAATTGCAAAAATTGTAATGCATAAAAAAAATTAATTTGATCTAGAAAAAATATATTTTGCAGGAGAAAAAAAAACTCAAACACAAATATGATTCGTAACAAAAAAAAATGAGAGAATGGTCTTTTTTATTCATAATGCACTAGTGGAACCATTGTTTTATTAACAAAAAAAAAGTGAAATCAAAATATTTTTCTCTTTTGTCTTTTAGGTTAGAAAATAACAATAAATATAGTAGTTTATAGAAGAAAAAATCTTTAAAATATTAAGGAGATAAAAATAATTTTAAACAAAATAGGAAACTAATTAATTCAAAATTGTCAATTAAGCACCAATTAAGGAATAGAATCTTATTAAGATATTATTCTCTAATTAAAAAAGGGTAAACACGGAATTAAAAAAAAAGAATTATTGACTAGTGGGGTAAACATAAATTTTATCCCTTAAAAAGTATAAAATGGTAAAATCAAAAAAAATAAGGAGATTTTGGCTATTATGAAATGTTTGTGGGTTTTTTGGTATTTGGCAGTCAAAAATGGGGTTTTTGAGCAAAATTATGTAATTTATTACTCCCCACCCTACCATTATCGAATTTCAATTATTTAGGTTATTTAGGCCATTTTAGTTATTTAATGATCATTACTGAAGGTTCTTATAAATTACTCAAGACTCTTTTTATTTTGAAATAAAATGCAAAACTAAACAAAAATCTGTAAAAATATATATATATATATATCTAACAAATATGAATCAAAAAATAAATTGCATGTGCTTTTGCACAGGTTTTTTACAAATATCTATTATCTATTATCTATACTATATTACTATAGCTGAAGCGTATGACATGGCGACTTCTATCATCCACGTGGCACTCTATTCTTTAGTGCCACATCACAATAAGTATGCCAACTCACACATATTTAATTATCATATTAATTATTCATTTCTAATTAACATATTAATTAGTAACAGTTTAATTGTTTATAGTATGGATTACCCTATTAATTATTCAATTCAATTGGGAGAGAAAAACGGTATGAATTAATGAATGTAGTATATATGTATAATCTACCTATTTATAACATCCCTTAGCCCCTCTCCAGGGGCGGAACCAGGAATTTTGGTTGAAGGGGGCTAATGTGAAGCTTTATTAATTAGTAATTATTCGTTTGGTTTGCGTTTAATACCCGACTTTTACGTTATTTTGAAAAACAACAAACGTATTAAACTCATATATTTTTCATTGTGATGTTAATTCACGAAAATATAAACATATCGTATTATTCCCTTTAATACACGAGTTTTTCGGCAATACTATAAAATTATTCGTAAGATAAATTTTGAATTTATAGTTATATGACAATTGAGATTACATGTGAGTACGTACGTATATAAAAAGTGCATCAAGATAAAAAAAATGCACCTTGGCAACATTAATTTAGTGAATAGGAATTTTTTGCCAAAAAAAATTGTAGGATCCATATAGAGATATCAAAGGGAAGATTTTTAGCGATGATGTTATGCACACAGCATAGAACATCTTTCTATAAGATTACTCTAATTTAAGACTTCTAACACAATCAAATGTTAGTTTAAAATTAAGAAAAATTTATTGCCGAACTTTTGAAAAGATTAGAAGTTTTAGGATAATGTGATTTTTGGTAAAGATGATCTAATAAATATATATTCGCTGAAAATCAGCTTCACATCATATTATGCGAATCCCATAAAAAAATTCAATGATATTTTTTTATAAAATAATCAAAGTATTTCTTTTTCCTCTAATTTAACATCATAAACAAATAACGGTGTCCCTATGTGATTGGTAGATACTAAGAAAAAATGATTGGTAAGTCCTAAATAATAAAATGTAGTTGTTTATGAAAAAAAAATGTAGTTGTTTATGTAAAAAAAACAATAAAATGTAGGTCGTTGGAATCCCTCTTCTTTGAATGAAATGCCTATAGAATTTTACTTATTTATTTATAGGCCCATGCAATTTTAGGATGATAGTAAAATAAGAAGTTTTATTAGAATTTTTTGGAAACTCAGCTACTCATACCCGGGCTACGGCAACAAAAAGACCAGCCTTCTTGTTTACTTTTTCTTTTTCTTTTTCCAGTTATACCCTGGGCTAAGATACTAAACCCCATGTGTCCCAAGACTAACTTCTATATTAAAAAAATTTCACAATTGTTGACCCGGGCTTGAGCCCGGGTCAGCCGCATGGTAGTTCCGCCCCTGCCCCTCTCTCTTCTCATCCATTTATATTTATAATTATCTCTAACAATTAATGAATATAATTAGTCACATTCCTAAATCACTCACCCTACAAACATTTGTTTCCATAATTAATTTCTCTTATATGTAACGGTAATTCAAATAAAAGTACTTTAATTTCTTCTCAAATCATCAGATTCATATATGCTATAAGAGACCAGCCTTTCTAAAGTAATCAGCTATGTACGCTCATTAGGTTTGTATTCTTTTGTCCTCTTTTAATTTCTGTAATCCTACATTCTATTTTTTTTTCTTTTTTTCTTTTTGCAGGAAATTACTTGATGGCAGAAAATCAAACGTAAATTGTAAGTTGCTTAAGAGGTGAATACCCGTTATTCACTTTCATCATCAGTTTTTTTTTTTTTTTGTAGTTGATTGTATTTTGTTTAATTTTAAATCGGTTGTTTTTCGAGCTTTTAATTGGTTTTATGCAGCTTTAATTCACTCAACCCACCTTTTGGATCATATTTCATCTACCTAAAATTAGATGAAGATTTTAGAACATATATGATCGATACAATTGACAACAATGACGGCTTTGAAACTAAACTTGAAGAAATTGTGGGCAAAAGACGTGTAGTGGTCAAGCAAATTAATTGACGTTATGATCAAAAAAAATTAAAAAGAAGCATTCCAGTGTTAAGTATTTACTTATATGGGTTTGTTGTCCATTTATAACATTATTCCAAAGATCTTTTATATTATTTAGTATATGTTTTACGATATTCTCTTCGCATAAAAAATGTAAAGAGGTTAGTCAGATGATAATTATATCTGAAAATGTAACTTGATTTAAATTTATTTTTTTTGGGCTTTAATTCTTTTAAGTAAACAAGTATATCATTGTTATTAGTACGTTAAATAAATAAATACTACATATATAAGATAGAAATTCATAGAAAAGTATCATAAGAAAAAAAATTATACAAAAAAAATAGGTGCAAAGCAAAAAATGGTTACTCTCTCAAACTAATTTAAATTGAATTATAATACTAATCTTTTGTAAAGATGTTTTAGTAGAGAATCAATCTATTAATCTTTTCAAATATCTTTCTTAAATTTATTTTTCTTTTCGTAGATGCTCTTTAACATTTCTTTTTAGAAAAATTCAGCCCGTGCTTTAACGGGCCTTCAAAACTTGTAATATGCTATAGGAGAAGCCTTAGGTTAACAAAATCCTCTCTCTTAGGTGTAGCAAAACCCTTTCTCTTAGATGTAAGTTAAAAAAACCTACATTATAAACATATGGCCTAATATATATATATATATATATTTCCACACTAAATAGAAGAAGTTTCGAAAAAATAAAATACTTAAAAAAAATTTTAAAAATTAATAAAATTAAAAATAATTATTTTATAAAAAGTGCCCGTTCATTGAACGGGCCACACAAGACTAGTGATACACTAAAGTTGTGTGCCACATGTCAAAATCTTATGGGTTGTACATGTAAAACATCAGTGACTTAGATGGGTTTAAAGGGACCTCTTCTTCTCATGGTACGCCGACTCGGCCGAGTCAGGAGCGACTCGGTCGACTCAGATCGGACTCGGTGGAGACCTGTCTAACTATCCAATACCAGACTCGATTGGGTAATGACTCGGTTCGACTCGGCCGATTGGGTAATGACTTGGTTAACTCGGTTGACTCGGTTAAGTTGACTCGGCAGAGTCATATGAATTAACTTCTTTTAAGATTTTTTTTTTAAATTCAAATTGTTTACTATTGGCACAAAACAATAACAATAGTGGGTTACTTGGTCTGACTCGATCCAACTCGGTCTGACTCGGATCAATTCGGCCGGTTCAACTCGGTTGACTCAGGGTTTTCTAATTTTCTTTTTTCCTTCTTTTTTTTGCCTCAGACCTGACTCGGTACGACTCGGTCCTGACTCAAACTCGGACTCGGACTCGAACTCGGTCACCACCGAGTCCGAGTCGGTGAACCATGCTTCTTCTTCTACACCCACATTATTAAGACCACACCGCCACATTATAACAACGTTATATGATAAAGGGGGTTTTTAATCGTTATAAAGGCCGTTATTTTGTTAAAAAAAAACAACGTAAAAATTATTTAATCGCTTTTAACTTTGGGTGTTGTTAAAGGAGTTCTACAAAATGTTTGGGGGATGGACAAGTTAAATGGACTTTTAGTCCAAAATCACCCATGCAAATTATTACTCATTTTTATTAGGGGAGTGGTGTGGGTGCAAACTACCCTAACATCTACTTTCTCTCTTCACCCCACTAAAATTAAATAGTAAACTCTACCCCTACCAACATCATTATCATCTTCAACACTTCTCCACCGCCAACCACTTGAAACCACATCTTTACAATAATTTATTGGTAAGAAAAGAAAAGAAAAAAAAGCATGACTTTTTTTCTTCTTCTTTACGGTCTAAATTTTTTTTTTTAAGAAAAAATCAAATTCGATCCTCAATGGTCGAATTCGATCATCTTCTTCAAATTTGTTTTTGGATCTGAAATAATTTTTTTGTTTGAAAAAAAAAATCAAATTTAATTTTTCTGTAAAAATTTTAAAAAAAATCGATCGTGAAGAAGAAAAAAAAGAAAGAAGAGAAGAAAAAAGATAGAAGAAGAAAAAAGAAAGAAGAGAAGAAAAAGAAGAAAAAAGAAAGAAGAAGAAGAAAGAAGAAAGAAGAAGAGAAAGAAGAAGAAAGAAGTAGTGGTGGTGGTGGCCGGCACATTTTTGGTTAGGGTTTTTTTAGGGTTGAGGTGTTTTTAAAGGTTGGGTAGAAATATACGGTCCCATTTCTAGATAACCACTCCCCCAATAAAACTAAATCCATCCCCCTAACCAACTTAGAAAATTTGATCCACCCCCCCAACCTGTCCATCCCCCAAACATTTTGGAGAACTCCTTTAACAACACCCTTAACTTTTCTAACAGAAATTTAAACACAGTTATTTTACATCAGAAACGTTCCTTTACCATTACACCGTTATAAAGATTGTTTACATTCATGCAGCGAGCTAAGCTAACATCTATCTCTTAACAAATACATATATCATCATGTATATATATTCCAACCAATTTTTTATAAGATAAAGATTTATAATGATGTAAGTTTTTACGAGAATGATGTATAGTATGAAGAGATCATCCTCATAAAAATGATTTCTTAGACCATCTCCATGCATCTCCATGCGAGTTGGTTTAAGTATGATGTAAGATAATATAGGTATAACAAGTAAGAACAATGCTACGGGGCAATTTTTGGGGAGATTTTCGAGGATACTTGAAATTAGGCCTTCGATCATTTCAATGTGGATCTAACAAAAATATCTCCTTTGCAACGCAAACATTTGCAGGTGTTTGGATGAATTGTGGTGCTTGGTACGTATATTGCAAATATTACTTATGGTAATTGTTTATCGCAGTCCAATTAGGCAAAATTTTCAACAATCGTTTTCGGCACTAAAAGAGCCGAGAATGAATGTTGTTCTTGTTTTCGAAGACAAAATCGAACCAGCGACTCTCCCCTCTATTCTTCCTGTAAGCTACCCACTTCTCTCTCCCTGATCGCTCTATCAGATCTTCCTCTTTCTCCGATCTCTCTCTTTTTCCGATCTCTCTCTCTCTCTCTGATCAATTTATCCCCCATCCCTCTCTCTCTGTCTGTTCAATTTGTCTCTCATCTCTCTTTGATCTCTCTCTCCTTTTCTTTCGGTGATCGATCTCTCCTTCATCCATCTTTCTTTCCTTTTCCTTCGGTGATCAATCTCTCCCTCATCTCTCTCCGTTTCTTTCGAAAATCAAGCAACAGAAATAGGTCAATGAGGGAGGGCAAACAAGGGATTTGAAAATTTCAGGATAGCTTTTGTAAGCAAGTTGAGAATGAAAGGTCTATGGAGAGTTTTTCAGGTTTGAAGTAATAATTGTAATAAATACAGTATGCAAGTTTGAGGTCCATAGGTTAAAAGACTCAACATTAAATTACCAATCCTAACATCGGAGTAAGGATGAAGTGGGTTTGCATAAGATAACGTAGGGTTGCACATGGTTCAGTTTTTTATCCAGTTTGTATCAGTTCGAACCGAAAAAAAATTGAGAACCGCCAAATCGAAAAATCAAAATACCAGCGAAAAAGCTAAAATTAAGAAAATCGATATTAATGGTGTTGGTTTGGGTTTCATGTTTTTAAAATCCAAAAAAATCTAAAACCAAACCGAAAACATCGAATAAGCAATAGACCGAACCAAAAAATACCTATAATATTATATATTTATATAAATGTTATGGACATGGTGAATGTAGGGCCACATACAGATGAACTAAGGATTTATTTTGTGAGAATTATAATCACCATATAGATCATCCTCACTAAAATACACATCACTCTAAAATTCTTAACCCCATCAGAAGTTGTGTGATTTATGAGCCATGAATTTTACAATTAAGTCTAAACCAACATTTGATGGGGCTAAAAGTTTTAGAACATGATAGTTTTTATATGAAGATGATCTACATGACGAGAAGATCATCCCCACGTGAGCCCTTACATTTAAGAGTTAGGATTAGAAGACATGCTTATTTAGACATGTTATAGGTAAGGTCTATGTAGAGCCCACATAGAGATGATCTAATGGCTGAGTTTTGAAGAGGCTGAGACGACGGATCGGTAAAAGATGAGTTATTTGGTTTTTCAGAATTACTTTATGCGAATATTAGGTGAACATTGGTTTGAACTTTTAACCACTACAAAACCCAACCTCGAAAAACCAAACAAAAATATGAAATTTGCAAAAACCCAAAAGAATCGAAAGACTGATGGCTTGATTTTGGTTCCTAGAAAAACAAAACCAACATAATTCGATGTGGTTTTGGTTTTCCTAAAAAATCAATGGTTTGGCTTTAGGTTTAGCATAAAAGCCAATCGAACTGTGTTCAGCCCTAAGATAATAAATTAATATAATTGCCTAGCCATCATTCTTGCGAACACTGAAATACCTTGAGGTTTTCAAACTTTGAAAATGTACTTCCCCAAATTAAGTAATACATATCTAAGTAATCAGAGCGCGGAGTAGTAGCGAGAACGAAAGCGGGAGTGGGAGCATCGGAGAAACCAATTAAAAACTGTTCCAAGTTGAAAAATGCCTTCAAAGCGGGAGCATAGGAGCGTAATTCGGAGTGAGAGCGTGAGGTTTCAGATCGAGAGCATCACCCCTATACTACGGTTCTAGTTACTAAGATACATACTTTAAAGATGTTGGATGTATATACTTTTAATCCTTTCTCTATTTGAGTTCTTGTATTTAGACCTAACAAAATCTACCCAACCGACTAACCCTAACTTGTGTTGAGATAGTCCCAAATTAGAAGATAAAAACCTTGCAACCTAATATACAAAGATCCTAGGTCACTCCACTCATTAATCGCTAAATAGTTTTGATTTTGATACCCACGAACTTAATAATTTTGAGGGTTGAGGTTTTCCAAACCGTCAAAAGTTGGGTTGGCTCACCAAACTATGCACTAGGCTTAAAGATAGATAGAGACTCAAAATGTTATATGTTGTACTACGTATTCATTTAGGGTGGTAAGTGAACTTTTTCTTTTCTTTTCTTTTCTTTTGAGATCTAAGGTATCTGGGCCTCTTAGAGCACCCGACTAGTCCCTAAGGTATGAGCAGGCTTCTCTATCCACACACAACCGATTAAAATCTTATTGTAAGAGTGGCTATCAGGAGGATGGATCACTCGACCTCCATTTTGTGAGGTGAGCATGTTGACCACTTAGGCATCCTCCTGATGGTTGGTGGTTAGTTTACTTAAAATACATTTGATTCAGTAGAAATGGATGGGTATATAATTCAGTTAAAGGAGGGAAACTAAAGTTAAAAAACCAAAAAGAGGATATTTGCAAATAGGGTGTTTGCAAATTTCATTATCCATTCAATTTTCTAACACTATCTAAAAAATTTTAAGCTATCTAATCTATTTATTTTTATTGTTCAAATTTTAACCAATTTTTTAAGGGGTTAAATGGAGGAGGTATTAGTCCCACATCGCCTAGGAGAGTGTCCAGAGCCTGGGCTATGAGGTTACGAACTGTCTTACATTGTACCGAGGCCTTTTAGGTGAGCTTTCTGGGCTCACCTAAGAACAAAACCCTGTACCCCGGGGGGGTGGATAAAGCAGGGACAATATTGGGCACATGTGTGAGCGGGACGTGACAATTATGGTATCAGAGCCGAGGACGGCTCATCCTATGGGGTGGTGGGAGGATGTATTAGTCCCACATCGCCTAGGAGATTGTCCAGAGCCTGGGCTATGAGGTTACGAATCGTCTTACATTGTGTCGGAGGCCTTTTAGGTGAGCTCTCTGGGCTCATACTAAGAACAAAATCATGTACCCCGGGGGGTGGATAAAGCAGGGACAATATTGGGCACATGTGTGAGCGGAGCATGACAATTATGGTATCAGAGCCGAGGACGGCTCATCCTATGGGGTGGTGGGAGGAGGTATTAGTCCCACATCGCCTAGGAGAGTGTCCAAAGCCTGGGCTATGAGGTTACGAACTGTCTTACATTGTACCGAGGCCTTTTAAATATTCAGAAAGAATGTGATTTTTTATGAACATGATCTACATGGTGAAGAGATTATCCCACAATAAATCTGATCTATAGTCACATTCATATAGACCCTAAAATCAGTGTAAGCAAAGTGTAAAAATATGTAAAAAAAATAAGTAAACAGCATAATAAATCCAAAGTTAGCCTTAGTTTATACATGAGGGACCCAATCGATGCATGAGAACCTAAAGCCAAACAAGAAAATTCCAAATCTACAAATACAGTACTACCTTAGAAAATTAAAAGGTGACCAAATTAAAGAATGATTGGGTTGACATTATATATTTTATAATACAACTAAGATTTCACTACCTAGAAGTGAGTGATATATACAGAACTTGGGTTGACATGACAGTCAACGCACCCCACCAAATTCAACTCCTCTCTTACAATAGCAAAAGATGCATATGGGTAGTAATTAAAAAATCTATAAAAAAAAAAAAGAAAAGAAAATCAACCCAAGATGAGTTAGGTAAAATAATTGAGTTTGAGTCTTTGAAATGGCAGTACAACTTGCTTAGCAAAATATAAAATAAAATTATGCATGGGATATGCAGTATAAGTCAGTGAGGTGCAGTGTAATTTATCCAATCAACACTCCCACAGAGATAGTCTCTCCCTCTCTCTCTCTCTCTCTACTTTTCTGCTTTAATTTACTGCCAGGTTCTTACAATTTCTGTGGGTTTTGATTCCACCATTTGAAGAAAAGTACTGCTATAAATAGATGTAAAAATGTATCTTTGAATTCACTCAAAGTAGTAGTACTTGGTGAGATTTAATTTTAAAGGGTTTAATTTGAAAGTAAAAGACTACAATGGAGTTTTGTTCTCTCTCTACTTTAGCTATGGCTGATAGGCATGGAGAAGACTCTCCATATTTTGATGGTTGGAAAGCTTATGATCTCAATCCTTATCATCCATTGTTCAATCCATCTGGAATTATCCAAATGGGTCTTGCAGAGAATCAGGTAAATTAATACAACTATATATTATTTATTGATTTGATTTATCTATACCTTGTAATTTTACTATATATATATATATATTAATTCTCCATATATATATTTGAATAATGAAATTTGTTTTTTTACAGGTTGGTTCTGATTTGCTAGAAGAATGGCTAGAGAAACATTCTGATATTCTAGCATGGAAGGGTACACTCACAAGCTTCAAAGAAACTGCTTTATATCAAGACTATCATGGCCTAGCTAATTTTAGAAAGGTAGAAAAACAGTGAACACAAATACTGTAGGTTAATCGTAATATGTGTGTATGTGTACATTTTATATGTTGGCTCGACAATGCACGCATTTTGGCTGTATTTCATATCTTGACGTTGACCCTAAATTTGCATTTCATTCGCAGGCACTAGCAAACTTTATGGTTGAAGTAAGGGGTGGAAGCGTGAAGATCGATCCTGATAATATTGTTCTAACGGCCGGTGCAACTGCAGGCAATGAAATATTAACATTCTGCATTGCTAACCCGGGCGAGGCTTTACTTGTTCCTACACCATATTATCCAGGGTACTGAGTTTTGTTTTGCGTGCATCTATACTATTATATAAAGGAAAGCGACCTTCTCAATAGTTATTGATCTAGTCTAAGAAATTTATTCTTATTTTGTCCCTAAAATACCATTTGAATATAGTTTAATTTCTAGTTATTATAATTTCAAAAGTCTGTTTCTTATTGTAGATTTATACTTCTATTTGCAGGTTTGACAGGGATTTAAGGTGGAGAACTGGTGTGGATATACTCCCTATAAAGTTCTATAGCCATAACAATTTTGAGATAACAATTCCAGCCTTAGAAAAAGCCTATCAAGAAGGATTGAATTGCAGGAAAAATATAAAGGGAATTCTCTTAACAAACCCATCAAACCCTTTAGGCCTTACAATTTCTCCTACTACCCTAGAAAAAATATTAGATTTTGCGGCAGAAAAATCGATCCATGTTATCTCTGATGAGGTTTACGCCGGCACCGTTTTTTCCTCCGAACCCTTCACAAGCATTTTAGAAATCATGCAAAAATCGTCGAAAAGTTATGACTCTAATACAGTACATGTTGTTTATAGCCTCTCAAAGGATCTAGGCCTCCCTGGATTTCGCATTGGTGCAATTTACTCTTCAAACCAAAAAATTGTTACTGCTTCAAGAAGAATGTCAAGCTTTTCTCTTATATCTTCACAAACCCAAGTACTTCTAAAATGTCTACTATCTGATAGTGAATTCATCGCGACATATCTCGCGACTCTTAAGAAGAGGTTAAGGAGAAGGCATGGAGAGTTTGTGAAGGGATTGAAGGAGATTGGAATTGATTGTTTGGAGGGAAATTCAGGACTCTTTTGTTGGGTTAACTTGAGGAAGTTTTTGCCAAGTGACAATTTTGATGGAGAAATGAAGCTATGGAGGGTAATTCTCGGAGAGATCGGTTTGAATATTAGCCCGGGTTCGTCATTTCATTGTCAAGAACCTGGCTGGTTCAGGGTTTGTTATGGAAATATGAATGATGCAGACATGAATGTTGCACTTGGAAGAATCATCTGCGCGACTATAGGTGAAACGACTAAAATACCCCTCACTTCCACTCCTGTTGAAGGACGTGTGATGGCAACATTGGACGTTGAACAACAAGCTGAGTCACTTGCTTAATAGTCCAGATATAAGTGATATCAATTGTTTTAGGATTTTAAACTTCATTCTTACACTTAAGAAATTTACGTTGTTTGTGTGTTGTTTGTTTGGATATGCATGTATTGTTTCGTAGTGAATGTCACAACTAGTTAGGTACTGTTGTTGTTTTAGACTCTCAGTTACAAAGCTCAACAAAAGAGGAGGATGTTGTATTTGTAGTGTAATTCAAAAACTGAATCTTCAACGTAATTTATGGGTAAGCTTGATTCACCAAAATCAGCCCCTGAATGCATCACATGTGAGTCTCACAGGCAGGAGCGTTCTAAGAGGGGTGCAATAACCTTATATATATATATATATATATATATAGACCTGGCAACGGGTAACCCGGCCCGCCAACCCGTCCCTAACCCGACCCGCCTAATCCGACCCGCCTAACCCGACCCTAACTCGACCCGCCAATTAAACGGGTCGAGTTAGGGTTGGCATTTTTGGACCCGCGGGTCAGTAGGGTCAACCTGCCTAACCCGCGGATTACCCGCCAACCCGTAAATTATATTTTTTTAAAAAAATAAAACTTTAGTTTCAATTTTTTATGAGTAAATTTTAATTTTTAAGTTTTAGATAGTAATTTAATCTTTTAACTAATAAATTTGACAAATTTTAATTTATCTAATGAGTTTTAAGTTTAAAATAATAATTAATGAGTAATAAAT
>MVGT01001489.1:50093-78323 GCA_002174775.1 Macleaya cordata
TAGACATTCAACTTCACAATGTCCTCGTTTTTCACACTAGTGTCTTTCCATTCCACCAATAGCATTCCATTTCATTGCCAACTCAACTTAAAATTGTATGTTCACATTAGCATTTGAAGAGTTTTTTATGGAAAGAAGTGTATTTTTCCTATGTGGCAGTCTTATTTTACCACATCCACATTGCATTGGAGATGCTCTAAGGCTATTATCCCCTCGTAATTTGAATCACATTTTCGAGTTTCGTCTTTCCCAAACTTCAAGGCATGGACCACCTTCCACCTCATGGAGGAATGTAAATCCCTCAAAAAGTGTGTGCATTCTAGCATCACTCGTCTTAAATGATTGCTTCTGGATAATCTAACAGTCCAAATAAGATGGCAACTGACTTTCTTATATTTTTTATTACAATTTAATCATTTTATTTTTTCATCCAAGGGCTAATTTCAATTTAAGAGGATATTGATCTCCGATATATATTTTTATAGAATTTCTAACCTCCTCAAATTATATTTTTAAAATTATAATTTTTTTTTAAGTGTACCGGGGAATTTTACAAAAATTCGCAGCCCAAAATTCTATTATATTTGCCATGATTATTGGTATGTTGGTCCCTCACATAAATTTGATGAAATAGGGTGTGAAGAAATGCAGCCATTTTTATGACTACAAATATTCACAATCTATTTTACCAAATTTGTATGGGGGACCACTAAAATTTAGTGTAATGATTTCGCGTATCTACCCAATTAAGGCAAATACAATAGTATTTTGGGCTGCAAATTTTCACAAAAATTCTCCGGATGCCACGCACAACCTAATTCTCTTATCAAATAAGACAAAATGGTCATTTATTTAATATTTACTTTAATAATAATTAAAAAAAACTAAATGTATATTTGTTGATAGGGGTTTAATGGTTTATTTTCAAAAAATCTTTTACTTTAAAAGTTTAAACACCTAATTTATTCTTACACTTTGTTTACAACAGTTTGTAAGGCTTCGAGGAGGTGATTTAATAATTCATTTTTTTCGTGAGAATAATCTCCTCACTACTTAAATCATCCTAAAAAAAATTACATCATTCTAAATTTTTTTTTTTCGATTAAAAGATATTTTAATTATATTTTTTTTGAACTACATACATGTATGTACATGAATATACGTAGATGCTTCGATGGCACTCCGAGACTTGGGTAATTTTTTATTAGTCACTTCGACGCTTCTGCTCTCACTCCAACTTCTAGTTACTTAGATTTCGACCGAAATTTTTTTAGATTCTAAACTGAAAAGTCTATGGCACGTGTGAATTTTGAGAAGGGCCTCACAATTCATGAGACGTGAACCTACCAATTCTACGCTAATTCAATTCGCTAAACTTAATCTTAACTCGAACCTTAGTTAAATAGGTTAAGGTTTAACATTTCTGACATGTTATGCATTTTAACTCTTTCCTTGTTTTATATAGAAAATCTCAATCTAGTCAGGATTAGGGCTTGATAATGCTGACCCGTTGAACCGTAAACCCACGTAGGATCGACCCTAACCCGAGCCTTTGCCAGGTTGCGTGTAAGTTTGTAACGGTATCTTTATGACACAAGTCATCACTCGGTTCGCCTGCCTTGGGAAAAAACTCAGAACTAAAACTACTGAGAGAACCCTACAAAACCTTCAGTTCTGGGAGATTTGAAGAGTGAGAAATCAAACAAGAGAGAAGAAAAAAGAATCCATGGATTCAACAACAACAGCACCAGATGAAAGACCTTCTGCTAAGAGGTGGCTTCCTCTTGAAGCTAATCCTGATATTATGAACCAGGCACGCACCTCTCTCTCTCTCTCTCTGGTTTTGGTTGTAAAAACTACTGCTATATATTTATTCTATGATCTATGTGAATTATTTGATTTTCCAAATTAAGGTTTCAAGTTTGAAGATGTTGGAATGACTAGAATCCATATAACTGTTGTTGAAAGGGATTATCAACCTCTGATCAAATGTTGGTTTTATTGATTTCGAATGTTGGTTTTATTTATTTATGTGGATCGTTTAAAGAGCCAGTAACTATGAAACCTAAGGTTTAAGATGAAACCCAGATCATGGTTTCTTCTATTTTGAATCTGCAACAAACTTAAATGGCGTTCAATGGGTTCGGATGGAACTTCAATTTTGCCTTGATAAATTTTTTGCATCAACTATGAATAGTGAAGTTCGCCAACCATTGAGGAAATAAAGTGTCTATCATCAATCAATGTTGCTTATCAACAAAAATACCAATCAATGTTGGGTGTGGTATGGAACATCTATAAGTTTTCTTTCAAGGGTTTCATGTTTAACTTTAGAATCCAGTATGAGAAATGTTCTTAATAGGGATTTGAAATTTATTTTACTGCTCTTAATATGAAAATTCCAAAGAGCAACATTTAGTCAGTATTCGAATCTAGTATGCGAACAAGCAAAAGAGAATGTAATTTTCAGTGGAGAGTTTTCTTAAACCAAATGGGTTTTTTAAATTTATTTTATTTTTTTGTTAACTCGAGGTTTCAGATGCTCTTTGACACCGGAAAATTTGTTACATTGACTTCGTTACTTGAAGATTCTTTTGAAATGGAAGAAGTTCCTCTTACTCGGTGCAGGGAAGGTTTTTGATCCATGTTCTGCGTTGTCCTCATTGTGCAGTTCCTTTGGGGCCTTGGACTTCCAGTTGATGAAGCAGAGTTCTATGATGTGTATGGTTTGGATGAAGAACTCCTGGAAATGGTTCCAAAACCTGTGCTTGCTGTGCTGTTCCTTTTCCCTATTACTGCTGAGGTCACTCTTCTGTCTTATTCACCAAATTTATAAAATCGTTGCTGCTTTATATTTACTTTTTCAAGTGTTTTTTGTTAGGATAGTTATGGTCATTCTTTAATTACATCTTTATGGCGATCTTTCTCATTTAGTAATGTATGATTCAACTTGTGTATCATTGAATGAGATGTCCCTTGTTTCAGACTGAAGCGGAAAGAATGTTAGAGAAAGAGAGTGTGAAGAAGGTAAGTATTGCAGCTTTTCTTCTATGTACTTCGAATGTTTATTTGTTCAATATTTTAAGATTTCATGTTTTCTTGGAGTTAATGAGACTGTAATTGCCATTCATTGAAAATTTTTATATGAAGATATTCTGGGGATAAAAAGTAAAACAATATTCTTTTTTTTTTTTTTTCCACTTTGTTGGTGGTTTTAATGGAAAGTCACACCATATGTAGTATTATCTTTTAATACTGGTAATTGGAATACAAGGTGTGTTTTAAGTTGATCATAGGATACAGTTTGAGAGATTGTTAATCTCTACGAGACTAAATGCGAAGTCTTGGGTTTGTGGGAGTGCTCGAACTAGGTGAAATTGCAAATGTAAGAAAGTTGGTCATTAGTATTCATATGCAATGGAACACCTTAACTTCAGTTTCTGAAAACTGGAATAGATTTCTTTAACTTGATTAAAAATTTTATAATGTCTGATAATAAGTACTTTCTCATAAAAACTTATTTGTTAAACTCAATAAAATGTTTGCGAAGTGGTAATTTGTCACTTCCTGAGATGGAAGAGGGAGTTTAAAGTAACCTTGTGGAGAAGAGGAGTGGAGAGATGGGGAATGTGGTTTGGTTTTGTTTTCATTAAACACTAAAAACATCTTTTATTTATTTTTATCGATGATAACTCTATCCAAAAATTATCTCTCTTAAGTCTTAAGTCTCCTACAACATACCACATTAAGTGTCCAAACATAACTTATATGCGAGAAATTCTTGCTTATCTCTTAGCACCAAATTCATTTTATTTTCAAATAGTTAATAAGCACCGCTTAGGTACATGCTTGGTATGCTGCGAATACATATCATGAATATTCTTATCTGTAAACCTTGGTTGTGAATCTCAAATNTTTTAGTTTCTCTTAAATAAAAATAGATATAAGGGGGAGAGAGGCAACGGTATTTTGACTACTATTATTCTCTCTCTCCCCACGACTTCTTCTTCTTATTATTGTTCTTCTTCTTCTCTAACTTTTCATTACTTTTAAGAGTTTATCTTATATCAGCACTGATTAATAAAAACATATACCTAACAAGAATTTTCATTCATTATCTATCATAAGATTTTAGGAGTTAGACCACCGTTAGGTTTTCTCGTGCATCGAGGAAAAGGGAGTTCTACAACTTACAGTAGCATTAGAAAATCATATAGTTAAACAAACATCCAAGAATTATTACAAAAGGACTCAAATATCTTCAGGATCTGAATAGACTCTAGATGTCCAAAGCAACTTGGACATAGTTTCGGCTTGGATGATAAAGTTTCTCCTATACAATCCATCATTGACCAGAGCTTGATTAATTCTGACTACTAATATATAAACTGTTACTTTCATTGAATTATTCGTAAACACATCATGTGTTACTTCCTAACTATGTCATATAAGGTTCCTCAGGAGGGCCAACTCTTCCAAAGGAATAGATATCATTTCCTCAGAAGCATTGGTTTATGTAATTGATAGATGTCTAATGTCTTCCCTTCTAATATTTCGTCAAATGTGTTCAATATATCCAAACAATCTATAAATATTGTCGATTCACACACACTGATCCCTTTCATCTCTACTTGTACTCTTCAGAAACTTCTTTTTTGGTGATTTTTTGCCCCTTTTTAGGTTTATTCACAACCCTAGTGAATCCATCACCCGTAGGAAGCATGTCCCTGCTGTGTGTGGCATCTACACCTCTCCTCAGTCTAAATATACGACTACACAATCATACTGACATTTTGGACCCTAGCTACGCCTCTCCTCACTCTAGATATAAGAGAACACAATTATAACTGTTTGAAATATACCAAAAAAAAAAAAAGAAAGAAAGAAAAAAAGATATTTGAATAGAGCACCCGCAAAACGAAGCCAAAGTGCAACACCAACATTTTCAATCCATGAGAGCTATTAAACTGGTGAGGAACTCTCTCAACCAAAAGTATGCCGCAATCAAGTTAAAATAATTGAACTTCATATATGAACTCACCGGAGGTCCATAAATGAGAACATGCCCAGGGAGAGGAAGAGTGTACATATTAAACAACTTCCCAGAAGTTGGAGATAACAGCACTGTTAAACCTGCAGAAATAAACATATAGAGGAAAAGCTAAGGTCCCTTGTAAGACTAAAAAGAGAAAACTTACTGTTTCATCTCCATAATTATGTCCAGGTTTTTCTCACTGAGGAGTTATAAGGCAACAGAATGAATCTGATCTACTGCTGTTCCTTTTGCTTTTTTCTGGCCATTTGTCTTGTTTTTTTTTTTTTTTCCTTACCAGCAAAAGTAAAGATATCTCTACAGATCATAACAAACACCCAATCAGGTCACTTTTTTGGCCTAGCAGATCTACTAGGCAAGTAGTTACAGGCAAGACATGCACTGATACACAATGTGTACAAATATGAGAACTGTAGACTGCACCAATTAGCCCCTGAGAAGGACCCTGGAAGTTCTCATGTATACCACAATAAGATATATTAGGACTTCTAATGCTTATAAAGATCGAAAGCTTTGATATGTGCATCTGTGCATTAAATTGCATAGCTAGAAAATACGTACGATGAATAACTTCAGAGGCAGCTTTCTGCATCCAACTCAGGGAACAAAGGGTAGAACTGATGCTTTCCTCGAAGACTTTATCTTTGACCGAATCAAGATGTATAGGATCACCCAAATCCAACTTTCCGAATGATAATTCAAAGTGTCTGAGATTATCAATGCTCTTATAGTCACCCATGAGGGCAAGCTCAAAAGTACCGAGTTTACCATTATGAGAAGATTCAATGGAATTAGTCAATAGGTAAAAGAGCTCAACTCGAGGTTCTTCAATCCTATTTCTATTTTCAAACGAACCACAAAATGACGCCTGCTCCTTTACATGAGTCCCAAAATTACGACCCATCACTTCGAAGTGAAGCAAGGTTTCGTTTCCCAAAACCAATGACCTCACATCAACTCCTGAATTTGAGGCAATTCCCTTAAGTTGTGCACTAAACCATGCATGAAGAAGACTTTGCTGACACTTTGCAGTATCCGACTGTGATTTAGCCTCCTCAACTTCGTATTTCAGAGATTCAGAAGAAAGAGCAGCAACAACCTCTTCATGAATTGAGAAATCTGTGATTCCTGTATCAGCTAACAAATTAGTTTTGGAAGACATGCTTCTGGTCCGACCTTTTCTGCGGCTCTCGAGCAAGCCCAAATCAGGCTTCTTGATGGTAGTATCATTCCCAAGTAACTTAAACTGGCAAGGAGAAAGTTTCAACAAAGGAATATCCTTCTGGGGAGTACTGTTACATTCCTTTACATAAACCCCTGTAAATATAAGTACCCAGGTCAGTCCAACAGCATGGTTTGTCAATAAGAATAATTTAGACATGGATGACCACGTAAGATTTTACTATGAAAAAATTTTGCTCGTAAAATTGTTTTCCATCACCTCCAATAATGTCATCCTGGCTTGCCATGATATTTGTCTCGATTACGAAAAGTAGCTAAGAATTAACGATTAATAATACGAAGCTCTACACCAACTAATTGCAAAACAAATGCCAACTGTTAATAATTTTATAACCGATGTGTACACAAATATTCAAGAGAGAGTATTTTCTATTTTTAATAATTTCATATTAGCTTTTAGGTAGGTATTTTAGGAGGTCTTAAATTTCTATTTTAGAGTTATTTTACGTTTAGAAAGTGTCCTTAGGTTAGTAGATAACTTAGGTTGCAAGTTTTTAGGTTTTTAGTAGGTTTTGGGTTCTTTTGTGAGGAGTTATCTTTATAAAGAGCTCCTAGTACGAAAATTAATTGGGTTTTATATTGAATATATTTTAATTAGTAGAAATCACGTTGAGTTTAGAGAGTTGAAACGTTTCCGCGTGCACTCTTGGATTGTGAGACGAGATGTTTTTTATGGATCGTGTGGCGCTTATACGAAAAGAAGTGCGAGAGAATCTGGATCAGCGTGTGGAGTCAATGGAGAAGGAAGTAACGAACTTCGCAACTAAGTTGGATGAAACAGCCCAAGGAGTAAAGGAGTTGTCCGATCTTGTGAAGGCCATGATGATGGCGCAGGCAATAGGTAACGAAATTCCCTTGCTTGGTTCAAGTAAAACCCCCCAAACCTATGCCGAAACTGATCCGTACCCTAGAACCCATAGTTACCGGAAACTCTACCCCCCCTTGCGTACCGCGTACCAGATTCTTCGTACCCGTTTTGGGTACACTAGCGAACCAGTACTCTAAATTTGGCGTACCCAAATTTTTCACCTTGATTTTTCTAAAATTTAAAAGACAAAAAGTCTAAAAGGTTAACTAGTTGACTAGTTTTTATTTCTTGATGAGTATGAACCTCTTGGTTGTAGGTTTGTCGATGTATATACATAATATAAGATATATATTTATAGATATAGCATCCTGAAAAAGAGTTCGAAAATGAACCATGACCCAAAACTGCGTATCAAAGAGGTATACCCCTAACGTACTGCGTACGCACAAAGTAGCGTACCGCGTACCATACCCGTACCACGTATCGGAACGAACCGCGTTCCAGGTAACATTGCTATAGGCAACCATAATGTGATTTATTTCTAATGCAAAAATTTGCTCATGGATAAATTTGTATGCAGCAAATTTTTTAGGGTTAGCAATGGGTCGGTTAGGTCGTATTCCAATAGAACTGTTTTTAGTTGCGTTGAGTTTGAGCCTGGTACTTGGTGCGGCCAGGTTGAAATAAAAAACTTAAAACCCAATCTTTATCCTAATGCCTGTAGGACTTAGGTTGATTGTTGGGTCTTGTTGGCCTCTATTTGATAATCATAATCATAATCAGAAGGAAAGAAGGACATAACAAGAATGTTTCAGCCAAGTTCAGGTCATTTGTGCTAGGCTGAATCTTGCTTGCTTGGGTTGTGTCCAAGGCTCTCGAGTATCCGAGCCAATTGGGCCAAGGCCCAAGTCTGCCGGACAAAATCTGTGGGTTGGGTTTAGCTGGACGAACGTTGGACTGAACTGCTTTTGAGCCTGAAAGTTTTTTTTGAGTGTTGTTATTGCCCTTCGACTTTTGATCCGTTGTAGACTAGGTAGTTTCTTTTCAAGTTTTTAATAAATCTACCCAAAACTGTTAGGTTGTGACCTTCACTTCCACCACCATTATCACTATTACTGTTCATGGTTATTTTCATTATTTGCAATAACCCTGCCCTTCTCGTGCTTCTGCTAAAAAATAAAACCCTCTATTTCATCCGCCATGAGCCGTGTGATTTTAACATTGTTTCATCAATGGCCTATGTTGTAAAAATGCCCTAATCCAAACAATTGAAAGGTACCTATCACTCTGATTGTTTGTCTGCAGATCTATATACCAAAATAGAATTCAGGTGTATGAATGGATAGCGATCAAGAGTAAAAAATCTGATTTTGTTGACCCCGCTTTCATGGAAGATCCCTTAGGTTAGGGCAGAGACGGGTTAAAGAGAGAGAAAGAGTTTGTATGATAAAAAAAATCGGTGGCATTTTTTAATTAAAGTTTGCATGATCTTTGATTCTTTCGTTAGTGTGGAGATAGTAGGAGAAAAATAAACAAAGTGATGAACAATAATGGTGAAAAGTGAAAACTGATGAAACAAAAAAAATGGTGGTCGGTGGTGGAAGGGAAGGTCACACCTAACAAATTTTGTGTGGATTTATGAAAAACTTTTTAAAAAACTACCTAGGCTACAACCGATCAAATTTGAAAGTGGAAATAACAACTTTCTTTTTTTTTTATAAGTGTCAGTTCAGTTTGGGTGTCAAGCCATGTACAGAAAGTTTGGTCCGCTGAACCCTGCCCAATCCACAGTTTACAAAGCGGGCCTTTATTTTACCTATAAAAAAATCTTCGGCCCCGTGTGGTTTGCGATCCAAAAACTAGTTTTTAAAAACTAATTTTGTACACTAATCTGCATCTTGTATCACATTCAAAACTGTTTTTGAACTTTACTATAAAATCCCTTATGATTTCATTGAGAATAACGGAAGCAACATTTTTTGGTGTTATAAAATCCTAAATGATTTTATAGTAAAGTCCAAAAACAGTTTTGGATGTGATACAAGATTAGATTAATTTAGATGTAAATCAGTTTTTGGATTGCGAACCACACGGGCCCTTAACTTTTTTATGTTCAGTGTTAAGTGGATACATTGTTTAACGTACAAACCCTATGAACTTTCCAATTTACACATTTGGATCTAAAAAGAATGTGATAGGAATTTCTTGACCAATGACAGTTGGGATTCATCACAGTGGGAGCATTTTGGGATTAATGTACAAGTGTTACACCTGAATCAGTAGCTGCATAGATATGAGTAGGTCACTGAATGAACATAGATATTGAACAAGACACTTAGACAGAATAAATTGTGAGATACATTCACTTTTATGTTTTGTTTTTCAATTTGATCTCAACCAGTGTTTAAAGCAACTTCTCAACTATAACGAACTTTGCTATTTGCATAAAAGAGGATGACTTTGAGATAAAAATAAAGTCTCAACTGTCTATACAGACTCCAGCTTGGAACAGGGAGATTACATATTAGAACCCTAAAGCAACTTCCCATCTATAACGAGTTTCTCTAAGGTTTTGAGATGTTTTAATTCCCATGTTCCAAGCTGGAGTCCTTCCAGACAGCTGAACCTTGATTTTGATGATAATTGATATCTCAAAGTCAACCTTTTCTATGAAAGTAGCCGACTGCGATATAGTTGGGAAGTTGATTTAAGATTTTAATACATGTTGATTCCTCTGTTCCAAGCTGGAGCCCTTCCAGACATTTGAACCTTGATTTTGTTGATAGTAGTGAAAGCAATGGCCTAAAACAGACTAAATGCATTACTGTAATCTTCATGTCTGTTCCAGAAGCATATCCATGGGTCTAATGAATTTAGTTAAAAACTAAAACTCAAAAAATCTTATTCCCAATTCAATAATCAAAAGTCCCTAATACAATCTATTTATAAATAAACATAAGAAACCCAAAATAGAAACAACTAGGAAACCTTATTAGAATGAAACTAGGAAACTTAAACAAAGTAGGAAACTAACTAGTGGTTGAACTTAGAAAGTTACTAAAACAGAAACACTATTCACGTGAACAGTAACACTAAAATATAAACTTCTAACACTCCCCCTCAAGCTGGAACATAGAGGTTAAACATGCCCAGCTTGCCACAATGAGTAGAAACCGTGCACGGCAAAGACTTCGTCAAACATCTTCAACCAAATCTTCACATATCCTTAAACTGGAGCAAAAAAAACTTGAGGAGCAAGTTTTTATGCCAAAGTAAGTGATACTATTGGCATGTTGTTTGTGTGTTATGGCCTAGTGAGTGATACTAGTTGGCTTTGCCCGAGGCAAGTGTGCCCGTGGCTGTTTGTGTTTGGGTATGAGATTCCATGGTTGTTGCTTGAAGCTTGAAGGTGATAAGTTTTATTATAAGGGGGAGTATTGGAGAATGTGTTGGTGTTGATCAGTTGAAGATCTAAAGGTTTATCAAGGTAGTTCAAGTTTTTTTTAGAAAGTGGCATAGAAGAGTTGGCTTTGAAGTTTAGGTCCAGAATATTTACAGAGTTTCTCCCTTAAAGTGTGCTGCCCTCCTTGGAGAGTGGATCTTCATCATTGGTTGGTGTTCTTTTGCTGTTTTTTTTGGATCATCTACAAGTAGGCCTCCCTCATTAAGTTATGTTTGTTTAAAGTTTTGGATCTTTTCCAAGTGGTTTTGTGAAACCCTAATATTTGGGTTTTCATATTTACAAACTTGGGAGACCATCATCATCAACAACCGCCACCCCCTAGAGATTATATGTTGCTACATGTTTGTTGGTTTGGATCAAGTCTCATGCAATACCATAGATCTTTGTTCTTTGGAAGTTTCGTCGCCGGCGGCGGCAATGAGACTTGATCCAAACCAACAAACAAGTAGCAATATATAATCTCTAGGGGGTGGCAGTTGTTGATGATGATGGTTGCCCAATTTTGTAAATATGAAAACCCAAATATTAGGGTTTCACAAAACCACTTGGAGAAGATCCAAAACTTTAAACAAACACAACTTAATGAGGGAGGCCTACTTGTAGATGATCCAGAAAAAATAGCAAAAGAACACCAACCAATGATGAAGATCCACTCTCCAAGGGGGGTGGCACAATTTAAGGGAGAAACTCTGTAAAACCACTTTCTAAAAAAAACAGCAACACAAACTTCCAACTTATGTTACCCAAAAATCTGCATGCATCCACCATACAATTCACGCCACAAACAAACCCTAGCTATAGATCGAGGATGAAAAACACCACTCAAAACACACCTTTACTACTGATGTACTAAAAAAAGATGGTTAAAAACACCCAACCACCAAGTCGGAAGCAAGACATGGACTGAAAATTGCTAGATACTGTTCACAGTACTATTAAAAACAAAAAACAATCAAAGAGAAGGAATGATGCCGTCTGCCGGCAAGGGAAACTCCAAAGATCAAAGTGCTCTGATACCAAGTTAAAAACTAAAACTCAAAAAATCTTATTCCCAATTCAATAATCAAAAGTCCCTAATACAATCTATTTATAAACAAACATAAGAAACCCAAAATAACTAGGAAACCCAAAATAGAAACAACTAGGAAACCTTATTAGAATGAAACTAGGAAACTAACTAGTGGTTGAACTTAGAAGGTTACTAAAACAGAAACACTATTCACGTGAACAGTAACACTAAAATATAAACTTCTACCAAATTTGATGTTCTTAAAACACATTTTTGTACTGAGTTGAGTTTTCTCAGACAGCTATTAATGTGCATGTGGATATTGAAAGTTCTGTCTTCTTGCTTTTAGCATTTAAATTAGTAACTAATAGTACCATATGATCAATTGATTGTAGGAACCAAGTGATAAAGTTTATTTTCTGAAACAAACGGTGGGAAATGCTTGTGGAACAATTGGACTTCTTCATGCAATTGGAAATGTATCTTCAGAAATCAAACTCAGTAAGTATTACTTGGTTTTACTTTTCATGGGTAAATAGAGCCATTATTGTATTTCTATTTAAGTAAAACGTGTTTATCTTTGAGCTGTGTGCCTTAAGGTGTAGGTAATCTTGTACAGTCTAGTTTAAGATCTTATTTTATTCTCTCATTTTTTTTTAAAGAAAATTCAAATGTATCTCCTAGGGGTAAATTAATTTGGGAGATTCAGTTTGTCGCAATCACTTGGGGATTTGGAAAGAACGAACAGACGAGTGTTTAGAGACAAAGAAGAGACCATTGAGGAAATTATCTTGGATATCAAGGCTCTGGTCTATCGTTGGGCTTCAACGAATACGTTATATTGTAACTCGAGGTTCCAGGATTTTGTATTTTTTTGGGACTCCCTCCTTCGGTGATTATCTCGTTACTTGTAGAAGAAGGGGGCTGGAGGTGTACCACCTCCAAGACTTTTGTTTATTTTTCTGTGTCGACTTACTTGTACATCTTTGCCATTTGGCGTTTATATTAATAAAGTATTGCCTTATCAAAAAAAAAAAAAATTCAAACTTATTCAAATTCTAATGGCATAGTGTCTTTTGTGTATTCATCTTATTATTTGCAGTTGAAGGATCATGCTTGGATAGATTCTTTAAATCAACGGCTAACATGGATCCATTGGAGGTTCTTTCTCTACCTGAACTTTTCTTATGTTTCTGTTTTTTTCCCATGGCATTTACCTGATATTGATAATAGCTTAAAAGCACTTCCTTCCCATTTTACTCATTTCTAATTACCACTAAATCTTTCAATACATTCTTGTGGTATTTAGCGTGCAGATGTTCTTGAGAAAGACACAGAAATGGAGGTTGCACATTCAGTAGCAGCTACTGCTGGTGATACAGAGGCGAGTGCTAGTTACCCAAAATTTACAGATATGATTAAGATATTTTTGTCTTCATGAATCTCATCTTCTCTCAAGGATTTATCTTGGAGATAATAAGGGAACAATAAGTCTTTGAATCTTGTCCTCCTTGCCACTGTAACTTAGGTAGAGTTGAAGGATGTTAATTGACTGTTCAATCAGGCCCACCAATGAAGCTCTAGGACCAAGATTTCAACTATTGGATTATTCTAATCATCCTACACATTTTGGTGTTATGGATTCGATGAAGAATATCGTAAATGGTCCATAAAATGAGTCTGTAGATGTGGATGGTTGTGTTCATCCAATCAGATTTATATTTCTGGTGGCACCCATTTAAATGAACCAAACCCTGAATCAGATTTAAAAGGTCCACAACCGTTTCTTACAAGTTCAGATCATGGTCATTTAAATGGTAGAACTTGTTTACATCTCTATCAGTTAGTTCAGGCTTTTTTATGCATCATAATGTTCTTACAAGAGAATTTGATTTTGTTTCAACAGGCTCCAAATATCAACACAAGTGTGGACACTCATTTTATTTGCTTCTCATGTGTGGATGGTATGGACTTTACTGGCTAAGCAAGTTTTTGTAATTTTTCTTTCAATTTGTGAAGATATTGTCCTTTATTGGATTAGTACTTCACTTAAGAAACTTAACTTAGAAATACCTATCCAAAAAGGACAAGGTTCATTTCAAGCATATTATCAGTCTCCTTTTACCTCATAATTGTCTATGAAAATGTTTATCCGTAGGAGAACTCTATGAGCTTGATGGACGAAAGTCGCAACCAATATCTTATGGTGCCTCTTCTTCTAGCAGCTTACTTCAGGTTATCTCTTAACCAAGGTTCTAAAATTTAATTTTCTCATGTATGTCAGTCAAGTTGGAAATGAGTTGCCTACAACGTGGAAATTTATCCACGAACCCGCTAGCTCTTTTCCAACTTTAAATCCTGTTACGATCCCACATTGACCAACTATGGGACTAGTCGTGGTATTTGAGTCCTTCGGCACCCTTCCCTGTTTTCAGGGTCAAGTTCTACCCAACAGTTCATATCAAATCCACATCGACTTAGAAGCACAACCGGGCATTCATCATGTCAATTGAAGTCAATTAACTTGTTATGATAATTAATTCGATTTCCTCCTCATCTGCAATGGAAGTTTCTTGGTCTATATATTTTTTAACCTCTGTTTTTCTTTTTAATCTTGTGACAGGATGCTGCGAAAGTCATCAAAGCAATGATTCAGAAAAACCCAGATTCCATAAACTTCAATGTCATTGCCCTATCTAGGAAAGTTGAGGGAGGATCTTAAGATGGGACTGCTTGGGTACTGATACTTAACTTTTAGGTTTGGACAGTTCAAATTTTGCCGCGGCACCTTGATGATGTATCATTTCTATATTTTGATCGAGTTTACAGTAGTATCTCTTTTGCTACCTTAATCTGGATGCTGTATTACCCCTTCTTACTCTTTCCTTGAAAATGGGAGTTTAGTTGTGTCAAAAGTGGAACATCTAATAATGGGTTTGGATCCTAATTTTGAGATCCAGTAAGGATTGAATCCAATAATGTGTATGGGATATAATATATACACATCATTTTAGTAATTGTGATTATTGGATCGGGTTTGAACTAAGATATGGGGAACATGAATCCCATAAAGATCCAACCCAATAAGATATTGGATTGGATCTGGATCTAGATCTGGATCTGGATCTAGTTCAATCTGAACAGAAACCATTGTTGGTCCTTTAGTGGAACTTCTGAAATTACCCTTTTGTACAGGTTCTCAGCATGTCAATTGCGATATTTAGTAGGTTGGTCATTTTCTGAGGATACAGGACTATATTTGCAAATTGCAACCATCGAACGTCTTTCATCGACGTCTAAACCCTAATTCCCTAGTAGAGGTGTCAATTGTGTGGGCGCGGTTGTGCTTTGGTTCTCCAAATGGACTGGCTGAAAATAGCATACAATTCTCACCAACTATCAAAATTCTCGGGGGTACGAGCATTAGTCTTCGACCAGTGTTGGAACTATTCTTTAAAAGAATTCAAAGATAGTTGATGAAGATGGAAACTAAAATTCGAGGAGAACAAACAGCCCTAGATAATGGACACTCAAGAAGAAGATGAGTTAAAAGTTTCAGGATATTGTTTACAAAGGGGGCACTCAGGGTTAAGATCTTTAAAGAAAGAGTTTAAGACTTTGTTAACAGGAATGATATTATGCAAGCATTTCCAAATGAATAATCTAATAGTAGGATAGAGATTTTGCTACCACTACATACTCCAATCAGAATTGAGTGACTTAGTCGTAGGTGATTGGTAGGGGGTTGAGGGAGATTAATGTAAGGACCTAACTGTAAAAACACCATGCTGGTTTGAGGGTCCACCTAATTGTATCTTTGCCCTAAAGAGGAACTCTAATGCTAAGTATGGTCTGCAATATTTTTGGGGAATAGGGATAGAATTAGGAGAGCATTGCAGGTGATAGATGATTGAATGATGAGCTGATTCACTGTTTTAAATTGAGCAGAAGATGAGTCATACACCCTTGCATGGCAAAAAAAGTAACGGGGAGGACAGCCGTTTATTTTTTGTGCGCTGAGGCCATGGCGCACGTTAGCGCGAGTAAAAAGATAAAAAATCCACTCTACTGATTTTCCTTTTGACACGTGGCGGAGAATGAAATTTTTTATTTTTTAACGTTAAAATAGTTATAACTTCAAAAATATAAATCGGATTTGAGCAAAAGTCATATATTTGTAAAGCATTTTTCAAGATCTTTCAAACAAGATCAGTCATGGATACCAAATTCAAAAAAAAAAAAAAAAAAAAAAAAAAAAAAAACAACCCAAACACGAATGGAATGCAAACCCAGATCTGCATACAATAGTTAAGGTTGCGCATATGAGTTCCTACATTTAAATTTACTTACCATGAACTTCAATACTTTACTGAACATCAAAATAAGCAAATGTATGCATTATAGGGTAAAAAAAAGTTGCAGAAACTTAGAATTTTTAAAAAAAATTGCAAATTATAACTTGCATACTGACTAGGTTTCTAATTATGCATTTCAAGTTCAACAATACAACATTGAAAATCAAAACATACAAATGTATAATGCATATAGGCTAAAAAAAAGTGCAAAAACTTAAAATTTTAAAAAATGTCATGCAAATTACAACTTGCATACTTACTAGGTTTTCAACTATGCATTTTAGGTTTAACAATACATCAATGGACATCAAAATAAGCAAGTTTGATATGCATATAGGCTTACAAAAATGCAAATGCTCAAATTTGAGGGAATTAAACAATGCAAATTACAACTTGCATCTCACCTGGGTATACAAACTGAGTTTGCACAGTCAGATTATAAATTTTTTTTTTTGAATTTAGTATTGTTGTCTGATCTTGTTTTGGAGATCTTGAAAAAAGCTTGCCAAAAATATAAATTTTATCAAAAATCGATTTGTAGATTAAAAGTTATAGCATTTTGAAGTTAGAAATATTATTTTTTCTCTCTCTACCACATCATCATTTACAAGAAGCAAAACAGTTAATAATAGGCAGTTTGCATACACAGGAGGATAGTTTAGGTATGCAAAATTAGCAGTTTTTTTAAAAAAAAAACCACCGGAACCTCTATCCACGCAAAACTATAAACCGAAGGGACTGTGCACACAATCCAAACGGCGCACGTCCCCTCCGTCATTTCTGACAAAAAAAAAGGGTTCTCTCCTCCTTTTCCTGAATTTGGAGCTTGAATTGGAGGTTTGAAAGCCTCTAGGTTGTGAGAGTATTAGGCACCCAGTGACCAGCCCAAGTGTTTATGTTTGAACCATCCCCTACTAGGCATAAAATGTGCTTTTTGATAAGCTCTAATCTAAGGATTCCTTTCTAGGTCCATGAACAGTTAGACATTGCTTTTGGGGTTAAAAGGGTACTATTTGGAAAATATTTAGATTTAAGATAGTGGAGTATTAGGTCGTGAAAGAATTCATCTCCTCACTTTGGCAAGCAAAGATAGAGCTGGCAAAATGACTCGTGACTCGCCAGACCCTACTCTAACTTTACCCGCCGACTAAATGGATAGAGTTAGAGTTGAGATTTTCTGACCCGTTACCCCTTCAACCCTGTTAGGGTTAGAGTCAACCCACCTGTTTAACTATTTTATATACAAAAATGTTGAACAGATAGAATTAGGGTTTAAAAAATTGACATGTTTCATAAACTAATTCGGATTTGATAATCTTGTCTTGTTAACTCGACAACCCGCCTAGGGTCGACCCGTTGCCTGGTCTAAGCAAAGACGTATTCGTTTTTTATGGGAGGTGGACACCGAACCCACCTTCAGAGTTTGGTTCACACATAGATGACCAAAACCTAAAGCTACAAGCTTTAGTCAGCTTTATGTCACTGTGAAATAAGTGACAAAGTGGGTTTAGTCCCACATCGGTTGGATAAGGGGGGGTCTTGGGGTTTATATGGGTTTGGGTCAACTTCACCTAATAGGCTAGTCTTTTGGGTTGGAAGCCCGAACCCGTGACAAAGTGGTATCAGAGCAGACCCAGCCCAATCAGATGTCACTCCAAGCACCCACACACAAGGGAGGTGTGTCCACGAGGGTAGTGGGTCCCGCAAAGGAGGGCGGGGATGGGTATTCAAGGTGGCCCGAGTCATTGTGTCAAGTGCCCACACATAGTGTTGTATCCACAAAAGGTAGTGGGTCCCTCAAAGGAAGGTAGAGACGGGTATAGATGTTGGCACAACTGCAACAAGGGCATTGCAGGATTCGGGTAGGAGAGAATGTCACGGTGAAATAAGTGACAAAGTGGGTTTAGTCCCACTTGGGGTTTATATGGGTTTGGGTCAACTCCACCTAATAGGCTAGTCTTTTGGGTTGGAAGCCCGAACCCGTGACATTTAGCTTTGCCCTATCAGAAATCTCTATGGGAACTTTCAATTTTGTTAGTGATGCATTTAGGAATAGGGAAGGCCATCATGAGGTGATTGGATATGGTGGAAATGGTTGATTTTATTAGTGATTCTGCCAGTTTGTGATAAGAGTTTACCTTTTTCAACCTTGTATTCTGTTTAGAGTATTATGAATAATGAGATCAAAGTTTTTCTTTGGATCTACCTAAGAATAAATGTATGCCTAGATATTTTCATTTGGGTTGATCTCCCTAACCTTTAGAATTTTCATAATCAATCTAGCATGCTTGTTAGGTGATTTTGGGTTAAAGAAAGACCCCCTGATTTTTTGAAGTTAATGGCCTGGCCAGAAGCTTTACAAAAATCATTAAGAAGATGAACCAAGTTCCTTGCCTCTAGGAGGTTGGCCCTAGTGAACATGATTCAATCATTTAGCAAAAAGTAAGTGAGAAATGAAAGGACTATTTTGTGAGACTTTGATTCCATGAATAATGCTGTGATTCAGCCTTATTTAGGAATATACTAGATTTATATGATTTGCATAGAGATCCATTTAGAAGGATAGAGATGTTAGTATTAGAAATGCACTAATAAATTAGTGAACACCAGCGTTCAGAAAAACATAATTGTCTAAAAATACTAATGAGAAAATTCCACTCAGTTCCTATCGAAAGCATTATACATATCTAGTTTAAGGCCTATGAAACCAAAAGAACCCTTCTTCTAAGTAATTAGGATGTTATCATGAAGCTGTCTATTTTGAACATAGACAGACTAACGTGGAGAAATGATTTTAGGTAGAAGGGGTTTAAGCATATTAACTAAAGGGAGCGGTTTCAGTGCCATCACTATATAGTCATCACTGTTACTATGGCCTATGAGGTTCACATATAGATGAATCAAGGGCTAATTTTTTGGAGGATGTTCTCCTCACTATGTCCATCATTCTCACCAAAAATCAGCTAATTCTAAAACTTGTAACCCTATCATCCATTGATGCAATTTAATGGTAAAAATAAATGATTCAATCACCGTTAATTTTTAAAAAATTGGATGATTAGATTGCCAGTTCTAGAATGAGCTGATTTTTTGTGAGGATATTCTCCTCACCATGTAGATCTTCCTCACAAAAAATCAGCCCTTGGTTTTTCTGTATGTGGACTCCACAAGCTATGGTGACCTAAAAATATTACAGTGATGGCAATATAGTAAGGGCACCTGTTCGACTTATGACTATGTAATGAACTAGTTTTTTGGGGCAATTAGATTTAGGAATTAGGGTCAGATCAGGGCCAGTAATGTCCCAATGTTTTTGGAAAAAACCTGCACAAAATCCGTCAAGCCCTGGGGATTTTAGAGGTTTGAAGTTCTTAGTACCAGAAAAAACCTCAATGGAGCCTAATCTACAAGAATATTTAGGGGAAATATTGCAAATGCGGTTCCCTCAGATTCCCAAAGAGACGAATGCCAAGACCTTTCCTTCGAAAGGAGGCCCGGGAAAGAAAGAGCTGTCTATGCTATTGACAGGCCCTTTCGTAGTGACTTAGAATCAATAGGCCTCCCCCAAGGCATAAAGAGTTTTAGTGAGAAGATTGTTCTCATCAACATTTATGCAGGGTTCAAATAGGTCTAAGCTTCTTACACATCCATTGCTAGTGATTAGCGTATTAGTGGTATATATTCTCCTTGTCATTGTAATTCGCACAATAATCCCCTGTATCAAAAAAAAAAAAAAAATTGGGTGGTTATAAGGTTTTCAAGTTGATTTGAGTAAGAGATCAGAGTTTAAAAAGACCATTAATAATAGAGTTAGTTCTTTTTCTTTTGGAATATTCGGTATATTTGTTGTCACCTAGGTTGATATTTTGGTCATTTAAAAGTTTGTTCCTAATAGGCTTCTTCTTGAAGGTAATTCTGTTCTAGAGCCTTTTTCTGCGCTGAAATTTGGTCAGATATCATTTAGGGTTTGACAAGCCTGCTTGGAAAACCATAAACACCCAAAAAAGCTAATAATATATGCAGCATACCATCTACATCTAGAGCTGAAGGTTTCGCCAGAAATCTCAGGCTAAAAGCCAAAAGAGTGTCCGAGCCTTCTATTCATTCAATTCAATAGAGGGGCAATTTTGAATGGTTTCACTGCCCTAGGTTGAAAACTTGTCCCGTTCAACCATCCAATTCAAAGGGTTCAAATGATTCAGAGCTGGGACTTTTAATTAAAGTTCTGGATGATGTTAAACCAGAGAGGTTTTGAGAACATTTCACTGGATGAATCGACCACTCTGATCGGGTTTCCAAGAGAATGAATGTAAGAAACCTGGATTTGGGAAAAAGCTGCAAAAAGGATCAGGTTGGTGGATATATTACCATGCACAGGCAATGTGAATTGCAGATTATACAATCAACTGTCTTTGGTTCTAGTAATATTTTCCACACACCATTTTTTTTCTGAATCTTCTTCGAGAGGATATGGTTTAAGGAGATGAGACATGATACAGCTATTGATGATTGATTGAAATATATCAACGACGACAAAGAATGAACAAGTTGTTCTGAAATGCTATATAGAAATACAAAACTGCCAAGAATGTCAACAACTTACACTGTCACATTTGTTGCCATTCCAAGTACTGCCTCATTTCTGGATTGAAGAATTCCTAACAATGACACCAAAACATCAGCAATAGAATTCTGAAGAAGCGATGTAAAAAGAAACCTATTAGCTTACATGAGTTAATACCTCTAACCGTATCATATCTCCTACTATATAATAACTATTCTGTTCCTAGTATTCTAATCACATATGAATAGAAGCTTTTAGTCATTCCACCAAGGTTTACTTCTCTACGTTTTATTGCAGACACGCTTAAAGTCTCTCCACCAACATATTAACTAAAGAAAGGATTTCATTATTAACTAACCTAAAATAAGTACGACCTCGAGAATTGCTAAGAAAAGATGTTTATCGACCACTTGGAAGGACAAAAGTTCCATATATGCAAAGACAACCAATAGTCAAAGCAATCTCCTCATGTTGAATTTATAACAAAGCAATTAGCTTTTAGGCCTCATCTGTCACGGAGGAGAAAGGTTGAGCACATAAACCTCTTCTGCTCTTCTAAAATTGTAAGAGCTTCTAATTAGAGAAGAGAAACAGGTGTAGGTTGCTGATCATCAAATCATGAATCTAGCCTCCATACAATAAATTCGCAATACCTCTTTCTTAATTAAACCATTCTTGAACCTCCTAAGTTTGCATTTCTCTAGGAATTGTTTCCTCTTCTCAACCCAAATTAATATCCACTTCCGCAGCAATATAAGAAACCTGTAATGGTGAGTATTATTCAGGAAAATTAAAGCCAAGTTTTCTTCTTACCAATGCACTTGCTGTTTCACAATCCCTAGATTTGCATGGTTTTGACATATTACTGTACTTATCATCAAACAGAAAAAAAAAAAAAAAAATGTAGATGAAATTTGCAAGAATATTAAGTCAACTTTTATGCAAATACCCAAAATTTCTTTCATAAGAAAAGAGCTTAAACATGTACAATGCAGTATTTTTGTGGGAGAATTTTTTGGGTATTATTCATATTTCATACAAGGTAACAAAACAACTTAATAAATGTCAATCTTCTTCTGTACACAGGAAATATGATAATAAAAACCAATGTATAGTATAGTGAAGAAGAAGTACCTCTACAATTGGGTGTTTTGAAATATCTCGTGAAATACAACCGACAAATGCAGAAACTGAACGAACTGCAAGCCCTTGTATCTCAATATCTGTGCACTGCCATTTCTTTCCTTCCTTGTCATGGAATCTGTCAATTCAAAATCCAATTCTAACATATCTGAGAGGTGGATCATATATAAGTATCATTTTTTTTCTCTTGATCAGCACAAAGGATCTAATTAAGCAAGGTCATACAAATACACATCAGATTATATTTTACTAACAATGGATTCCTAACCAACTCCATCTCTCTCGCACCAAGGCCACCAACAATTAACTGCATGAACATCGGATAGTTGTACCCACAAACACATTAAGTCAGGACTGACAAATAAACTCACCCTTTTTCAGGTTTCCCATCCTTCACAAATACCAAATTACTTAGGCAGTACTATTGTAGAGGGGTTCATAGAGAAGTGCTTGGTAAAGAACCCATTAGAATAACAGGGTTGCTGTTTCTGGATCCCCAGATCTTATCTACTTAGCATTCCTGTTCAACATTTGTAGAATTAGAAAATTCAAGGTTAATCAACGAAAAGGCCAAAACTTAATTTAATGCCGTACGTCTTAGTGACAAATTGATTTAAAAAGCAGAAAAGAACAATTGATCCTACAATAGTGAAACATAAGGACCCGCAATAGAAGATCTTACAACCTGAAATCAGTGAAGCACTGTCATTCCTCATAACAATTTTTCTTTCATTTTTTTTTATCAGTTGTTATTCATCATAATAATGATAATATTTTTGCCAATACATCAATTTAGCACCTTAATACCAAATATTTCCTTGCAACCAAACTTGAAGAGACCTGGCTATCTGCATATGATAATTAAATGATTGAAGATACATATCATACCAACAAGGCAACAATGCATTTCACTACTACCAAAACAGCCTTTTCGTTATTTATTCCAAACAATAACTAGACGATTGAAATTGATATTTTAAAGGTTTTATCAGATTACCATTACTTACAGAGGGGGTAGATATCAAGGGGTCAAATACCTTCCACGACACCATCGAACTTGACCATTTCTGTTCTGCTTTTCTTTCTTTCTTTCTTTCCTTCTTAACTTCCAAGACACCATTGAACTTGACCTGCCACTGTAACCCTTATCCAACAAACTGGACATTACCATAGCATGATTAAGCTATCATAATTCCTAAACATCCATTAAACATCTGAAAATCCTTGTAGGTGTATTGGATTCATAAGCCTAAGTCAAAACTTCTTAACATTGCCTTACATTAGCAACTTCAGTCAAATCAATAACCACATTTGACAAGTATTAACATCCTTAAGGATCTTCTCCGCATATGAAGCGGATCCAATTAGCTTCAATCAGCCTAAATGCCTAAGAACAGAACTTTTGACCATAATCTTTGTTTATACTCATTAAATTGATTGAACTTACTTCACCTTCGCAAAAAGAGAACATCAATCCCATTTTTCCAACACAGATACATAAAAGGTGTGTTTGGAAAACGGATTCATGAATTCCATGGGAATATGAATCCTTAGAAACAAGAATTCTATGATTCTTACCAATCTCTGCTGTGTTTGGGCCAGTTTGGCAAACCATTAAAGGAATCCTAGGATCCTTATAAATTCCCTCCCTAGTAGAATCCCTCAAGTTGTTCGCCAGAATCCTGGATTTATATATATATTTATATTTATATACATATATATATATGTATAAATCTTAGGGGGAGTTCGGACTCCATCTAGGGGATTTGCTAGAATTTTAGTTTTCATTGGTAACTAGAACCAATAGATTTTGGGCAACCAAATGGCCTAAGGAAACTAAAATTCCACTGAATCCCTTAGCTGCCTAAATCCCTCCTTCGCATTCTAGATACAAAATCTTAGCATTTCAGAAGTACACCAACAATTATGTGTAAGATATAGTTCAAATAGGCTATTGCCTAAGTAGTTGGGTTCAGACTCGGCCTTGACTTGGCTAGGGACTTAGGTAGCGAGTCACAAATCAGTCGGGAAACTCGCGAGTTACTATTACATACATATAGAAATAAACAAAAATAATATGTTTTATATATGTTATACTTGTTGTTTATACAGTTATAACTTATACATATTATACTAAATTACTAATATACATCAATATCAACTATCATACAAAATTACTAAGTATCAAACTACTTTACTACAATAAAAAAATTAATAACAAAGACTCACAAATCACAAAATTAGTACTACTAATCAAATGATCCACAACCACATGTTCATAAAGTCATAAACCAAAAAAACAAAAAACGTAGTTTTTGTGTTTTTAAAAGGGGCCAAGTGACTCGGCGAGTCAACCTCAAAGTAACTTGGCCAAAGTCTAGCTCAGAGGATAGGTGCAGGCTCGGCTCGGCCTAACCCCGATTCCTAAGTTACTCACGAGCCCAACTACTTGGGCTATTGCTTGAACTCAAACTGCAGTATATACCGGCATTTGGTCTAATTGTAAAACACACTTAACACACCATCACTAGCCCCATTCAGACATCAGGAAAAAAAGATATCACTTAAGGTGTAGTTTTAATATTAAGTGGTTTTACCAAACTGTCTTATGGACAATATGCGACTGAAACTGAAGACCCAAACAACCCCTAGCAGCCTAGCTAGCAAAAGAGCAGAGTATAAGAAACATTATCTTTGAAAATTTCTCTTGCCCTATTGTTACCATGAAGCTGCCCCTACTCAAAAGCTTTAGAAGCCTGAACTAAAAACCCACCACATATAAATAACCACCGTTTCATACTATTGAGTTATTGAATGTAAAAGAAGAGGTTACTGAACTAAGCTTTAATTATTCATGAATAGCATCAATCAGTATATACATGAGAGCTAAGTTTCAAAACCTTACTCTATTGAACTTTTACTTTCTTAGAACTGTACAATAGGGACCCTATTGCTTCCCTTATATTTGGGCTATCCGAAACCACCCGAGATGCCTGGTGTAAACTTTGAAGTCCACGACCCAAAGATGCGATCCTGGGCGCTGCTGGGACAGACTCTACAGCACACTCAATCCCATCTCCATACTTTAGCAGCCCAATGCATGTGGCCACACTACACCCAAATGTTGCCCATGGCATAAAGCCAATGGGCCGGACCCGTCGTTTCCTCATTATTTCATAAAAGACTGTTCTCATTGTTGAAATGCTGGTTCGCTCCGCATAGGTTATAACACTATGAGCCACCGTCCGGATTTTCTCTGCAGAACCTGTTGCCTTCATGATAGAAGTGGTTTTGACTCCAGAGCTCCCTATTCCAGGGATTACCACTTTAGACGGGCCAAGGATTTTGCTGAGGGCAATTGCCACGGCCTTCTGACTTTGGGCCAAGGTGAGCTTAAGCGAAACAGGGACTTTGAAAGCAACAAACTTCATAAATGTGGACGCAGACCCAAGTTTGGAGAGGGATGAAGCTCCTAAAACCGCAGTTGCTCCTGCACCAACTGCCACTACTGGTTTGTTGGATAATATGCCCTTTCTGTCCACATTTTCAGAGGCCAAGTTTTCATCATGTGCTGTGAAGAATTGATCGATGGACTCCTCTACCTCTGGAGGCAAAGGAATGTTCCAATGTTTCCTCAAACCAGCTAAGCTACTTGCATCAACTATTGCTACTACGGATTTGAACTTCTTGGTTTGGCTTCGGAGGGCTTTCGCAAAGAGAGCATGAAACTTATCTTCAGTGGAAAGTTCTGAGAACCCAGAATTAGAAGAGATTTGGTTTCCCATTTTGTTGGTAGGACATCGCCCAGCACTATTTAGTCCAATTCTCATCCCCTCTATAGCAATTCGAAAGGCACAAACTTCAGATAGAAGTTGGGTTTCCACGGTTTCTCCTCTGTCCACCTTGTAAAGCATCTTTTGTGCATAAGCAAAGGCCCTTCCAATGGATGGTAGATCAGCAAATATATCATGTAAATCATTAAGCAGCAGATAAACAGTCTGGGCATAGGATGGGGCCTGGTAATCACATTTCGGCTGAGAATCTCCCAACCTATCTGAAACAGATACAGAACCCGAACCTAGTTTTGATACTGAATGAGAAACTAGGGATTTCACCATTTGGGAATGAAGATCATTTGTCAAACATAACCGCTTTAAACTCGGCAAAGCAAGAGAACCCATTTTCTGTGGAACTAAACTACTCGAACCTAATGCTTGAAAATTGTTCACGAACTCGCCCCCAGCTAAACTTTCATACTTGTCTTTATTATTCTTATTAATGAAACTACCTTCAAGCATCCCAAAAATCGACCTCCACACTGAATTAGCCCGTACATTGCCATTGTCATAAAGCAACAAAATGGATGAACCAACCTCCTTCGCAGCCTTTTCTGCAGCCAAGAAATGCCCATAAAACCCAATCCCAAAAATTTCCTTCAAAACCTCATTTCCAGCCAAACTCTCATACTTATCTTTATTAATCTTATTGATGAAACACCCTTTAATCACCCCAAAAGACGACGTGGGCACAACATTGACCTGATCATTATCATCACAATTCTCCCTCGAATTGTTCTTCTCGTCCTCTTGAACCTCAGTCAATGCGGAACAAGCAACTTGAGCTATAACGGCATCAGGCCGAATTTCCTTAATCAGAAACTCCGCGTCTATAGCAGATTGCTCTGATAAATTCTGAGTTGCAAGAATATATATAATAGATTGAGATTCAGGTTCTCGAATAACAAAAACGAATTGTTTTGTTTGATCAGGAATCGAAAGTTTACCAACTATTTGATCAGAGAGTTTCAGATCGTCGAGTTTACGGGAAGAGAAAGGCCAGAGATTTTGCAAAAACGATATAAATCCAGTATCCATGACAATAACCACAACCGCAAAAACATCAGAGAACAAAACTAGGTCAAATCCAGATGTTTTTCGTTAAATAGCAAACGAATCAATCAACCCTACACAAGAAGTAGATTCTTCAGGTAATAGAGTTCTTGATGGAAGATTTTTGCTTACCTCGATGAAGGCTTTGCTGAATCGATTAAGATAAAACCTTAATGAAAGATTTGTGATTCCCACAACTTATCTTTTATGTTTTTCAGATTTTAGGGTTTTGATTTGGAGAAAGTAGGAGTTTGGGTTTTGACAAGAAGAAAGGCTAGCTGTGTAACGTTATCGAGAGGAAGAATATCTGTGCCGTGTCCATGTTCCTAATTACCGTTTCCTTTTCAATAAAGCTTTTTTGACCGACACTTTTACAAAACTGCAGTGCTAGTGTTACAGAATTTGCTATAGAATTTGGTAGAGAAGGCACAATTTAAGGTGAGATTCATATCATTTTGGGATGGAGTGTGAATTACGAGAGTATGTGAAATATATTGACCGTTGGATTAGCCTTCTGTAGCAAATTCTGTAGGAATTTGTTGTAACTCAAGCATTTCCGTTTACAAAATTGGTGCGAGATGCATATGTGGTAAGGTGGGATCCACCACTTTTCCTTCTCAAAAGTGTTACGATGGGATTTCTAACTTATGTGGCAGTGGGACCCACCATGCCACTTAAGTGTCGGGCATTTGTTTTGTAAGTCCGTCGGTCCAAAAAGCAGCGTTCTTTCCTTTTATGGGAGCTAAAGAGTCGTTTGGTATAAACTCAAACTAAAGTACTAAAATCTTTACAACATAGAAGATTAGAGTATATTAGAGAGATTTGAGGGATAAATTGTTAGATATTTTCATTAAAATTCATTGTTTTCTGGTTATGTTGTTTGAACGGGGGTCGAGGGGGCGGAGCCCCCTCGCGGGGATCGACCTGACTGGTCAGGTCGCAGGGGTCGAGGGGGTGGCTGGACACAGGGGCTACCATTCATGTAAGTAATGACAAATCTCTGTTCAAAACTTACAAAGTATGCACCGATAACAGAGAGGTCAAAATGGGTAATGATGTTCGTGCCAAGGTTGCTGGAACCGGAACTGTTGAATTGAAATTCACTTCGGGAAAGCTTCTCACTCTGGCTGAAGTACTTCATGTACCTGAAATGACCAAGAACTTGATTTCTGGAGATCGTCTTAACAAAGGGGGTTTTAAGTTGGTAATTGAGTCTGATAGTCTCATTGTGTCCAAGAACAATGTTTTTGTGGGAAAAGGCTACTCTTGTAATGGTATGTTTAAGACAAATTTAATAAATGTTGTTAGTTCTGCTTATTTTGTTGGCTCCTTATCTTTATGGCATGGTAGATTAGGTCATATCAATTATAAATCTATTAGAAATATGCATAATTTAGGTCTTATTTCTAAGTGTAGATTCAATAATATTGATAAGTGTGATGTATGTGTTCAAGGCAAAATTGCATGCAAGTCACACAAATCAGTAACAAGAACATCTGAATTATTAGGACTTATACATTCAGATGTGGCTGATTTGCATAGTAAAGTTTCACGTGGTGGAAACAAGTATTTTGTGACTTTTATTGATGATTTTTCGAAGTATGCTTATGTGTATTTACTAAAGAGTAAAGATGAAGTATTAGACAAATTTCTAATCTTTAAAGCAGAAGTAGAAAATCAATTGAATCGTAAAATTAAAATCCT
>MVGT01001489.1:78753-138225 GCA_002174775.1 Macleaya cordata
CTTATTTTCTGGGGGCTCGGGGGCAACGCCCCCGAAAGGTCAATAGTTTCAACGTATTTGTGTATAGGTTCGTTGACTGTTGGAGACAACCGTTGGTGACAACCATTGGCAGCCCAACAGTCACGACCAATAGACACTACTGAAACTATAAATACGACCTTCAACCAGTCCCTACGACATAACAAAAAAATTCGTATCTTCTTCATCTCGTATTAGGCATCATCAGTCATACTTTCAGAGTGTATTCTTTGGTTTGATCAATTAGTCACACATTGAATCAAACGACCTCCATTGTATCCTGAGAGAGATTTTCTTATCACCCAAGAGTGACATCGCGGTTTCTACCGGAAGGGGAGAAACATCTCTTAAAAGATAACGTTAATTCGTGCCTTGGAGTATTCCAATTTCCAGTTATTAAGAATAGTTGTCCCGGTATTCTTCAACATAAATCAAATACTAAAATGACACATAACCCTCAAATTCTTTCCCTCAGCCTCAAATCTACCTAAGTTTGAGGCTGAGTATTAGGGGAAAGAGAGATCGATAAAAGCAATTTAGGGCGACAGAAGGTTGAAGGGGGTTAAATTCGGTTGGTGATAATAATTAATGAGTGGCGACAAAGCCAATGGAAGGATTGTCGCCCACAAGTCCCCCCTGTTGCCCTCCATTGGCTTTGTCGCCCTTCAATTGGTTTATCGCGGCCTCAAAATTTGATACCGGCTCCTTAGTGCTTGCCCCTCCCTCTAACTACCATTTAAATTTTATTGCACTAAAATTTAGGAGATACCATAGTACTTGCCCTTACAAGCCCCTATACTTGGGTTGCATGCCTTCTTGACACTAGATTGATTTTGATCGAAATCATCCTCACAAAAATATCAAATTTTAAATTGTCCCAACGCGACTCCCACATGTAAATGTAAGACTAGTGTAATAATTACGTGCGAGACATATATAAACTAAAAAAAAAATGAATCCCAAAAAAAGCATGATGACAATTGGTTTACATCAGCAGGTGGACCAACTTTAAACTAAGTGTAGCTTCTTTTTTTAGTGTTGTTAAAAGAGTGATTTTTCCCAACTAAATTATTCCTCATTTTTTACTAAGGTGGTGTTCGGGCAAACTAAATATTACACCCCACCCCACCCCTACCAAACCCCACCCCTACCAACATCACCACCATCATCTTCACCACACCTCAACCGCCGACCACCACTGCACCTAAAAAGAAAAAAAAATCCAGATCTAAAGAGGTAAAGTGAGAGACAGAGAGAGGCGAGAAAGAGGGAGGAGAAAGAGAAATGGGGGCATAGCTAGACCTTGAAAAACAAGAAGAAAAGAAGAAAAAGAAAGAAGACGAAGAAAGAAGAAGAAGAATTCTCTTTCCTAGTTGCACCTTACACGTCCATGCATTTACTAATAATAATTCTCTCTCTCTCTCTCTTCTTTTTCTCTCAATACATATATAGGCGCACCAATAACAAAATAAGAAAATATTAGATCAAAGCTAGCTTTTAAATGAAGTCTTCAACTCTTCACACATATATTTTACCAAACTACCATAATTAATAAAACACCAGATGTTCATGAACAAACCCCCTCAAACATAAAACCAGCAACAAACATGCACAGATCATAAACTAGAAAAAACAGAAATTAAGCCACACACCACACCAAACAGAGAAAAACAGATAAAACCCTAACACCCCCCAGCCCCACTCGATTTTAAAACAACATCCGTTTGATCATCATCTCTTCTCTCCCCCACTAAACCAACGGCAGAGATCTAAAAAGAGAATGTAGAGAGAGATTATGATGAAGTTGCATGCATGCATGTTATTATTCCTTCACTCCTAGCTTTAAGAAGCTTGATGACCACCACCACCAGCACCACCAGCACCACCACCACCAAGCTGCTGCTGACCAAACTCCTTCATATCTCTAGCCTTACTCGCAAGCTTCATCCTTGCTTGATCAAGCTGATCTGCACCAGGTGGATGTTTCCCAGTCACGTACCTGTAGATCCACGAAGCTACCCACGCCGCTGCTAAACCAAATCCTCCCGACGTCACGAACCCAGCTATCAACAGAAACACTGTTATCGCTGCAGGTACCAAAACCGGACTGAAAATAACCAACACCGGCGTAGCCACCGTTAAACCTATCACAGTTCCGGCAAGTGTCAAACCGGAGAGAATCAAGAATGACCCACCGGCTGTTACTGCTGTTGCTGCCTTCACCACCTGATACGAACGTGGCTGTTGCGGAGGCTGGACATGCGGCAGCGGCAGCGGCTGCTGCGGTGGGTGACGAATATCTGCCATTGATGAATGTGAAGAGAAAGTTTTAGAGAGAGAGTGAGAGAGAGAGACTGATGAGATCGATGATGGGTGTGTTTTGGAGTTGATCGGAGGAGGGGGTGGGGGTTATATAAGAGGAAAGGGCTGACACGTTAAACGACAAGTGTGGAAGGTGAGTGGCGCGTATGACTATTCGATTTGCATGAAACGAAGTGGGTCTATTAGATGACACGTGGTTTTGTCGTATTTGGGAGAGAGAGAGAGAAAGATAAGACGTACTGGCGATGTTTACAAAGGGGTGATGAGTTGATGAAAAGATGGTGTGAATAAAGCCGTTGTTTTGGGGTTTGACTCCCTAATTAAATGCTTTTGACTAACGTTGACCATTAAATATTTTACTTCTCTGGTGTACTTTTGGTTAATTTGGCAATAATGCATGAGGCGCTTGACCCCCTTGGTACTTACAAAATGATAGAACAATAACGGCAAGGAATGACTGCTTTCCTTTATTTCTTTCCTTTTCTTTTATTATTATAACATCGTTTATTGGATAAATATTTAAAGGGGCTGCCCCTTAAGCTATTTGAATTGGCTAAGTGACGAAGGATAATTTGAGACAAATTACAATCTTATTTTATTTATGTAAATTTATTATATTTATATTTACTAAAAACTAATTTTAATTTTCGTTTTTGGAGCTCCTTATATAGATAACTCCTTCATAATAAGTTAGAAACTTACCAAAATACTAAAAACTTAGACCCTAAGGTATCTACTACCTATAAGAACTTTTTAAACCTATTAAAACTCAAAATAGACACTTCTAGACCTTCCTAAATAAGCCCTAAATAATAAAAATGAAATTCACTTATTTTTAGTAAATATAAATATAATAAATTTATATAAAGAAAATAAGATTGTAATTTGTCTCAAATTATCCTTCACACTAAGGGGCGCCAGCCCCTAAAGTAGATGAAAGAGAAAGAAATGAAAAAGGGCGTTCGAGGGGTTTTGAGATGGCGGCGGCGGACAACTGTTTAGAAATAACACTATTAGTGTGTTTGGATGTAGAATTCATGTTTCCCAAGGGAAATATGAGTCCTTAGAAACATGAATCCCTAGAAACATGAATCATTTGGTTTGTTTGGCAACCATAAAAGAATCCATGGATTCATGAATCCTTGGAAGCTTGAATCCTTTGGTTTGTTTGGTTGCCATTTAAAATCCAAGAAAAATCTCTATTTTGTTGTTTTAATTTTGTGAGGTGTAATCTACATTGAGTTGGGTGCATACATAGTGAATCCTTAGTTTAGAACTCCAGCAAATTCTAAGGGGGGAGGTAGGACTCCAAAACAGAGATTTGCTGGAAAACATGTTTCCCTGGGAAACAAGCTTCTAGGGATTCTTGGCAGCCAAACAGACCAGGGAAACATGAATCCCTGGTCTCCACTGAATCCCTACCTTGGAATCCCCCATCCAAACAAACCATATATTTTAAAACAAATCCACTCTCACATGTCTGGTGGAGAGAGAAAAAAGAGCAAAACAAAAGGCAAAGAAGGAAAAAGAGAGAAAAGAAAGTGAAAAAGACAAAAGAGAGAGATAGAGAGACAGGGAGAGAGGTCTACCCACGTGGTCCCTTCTTTTCATTGTTTTTCTTTTTTTTTCATCCTTTTCCTAAAAAAGCCTATTTTTTTCTTTTTTGTTTCTTTCTTTAAAACCTTTTACAAAATACCGCATGCATCCTTTTAACACTATTTATTGATTTACATATGGTTTACACTTTACTTGCATGTGTTTGTGCACTTATTAAAAGACGATCCAAGTACTAATTTTTTGTGACAATGATCTCTCACCGTTTTAATCACATAAACCCATGGGCCGTCTCCAAGTGAGTTCATATGCAATCTTATATTTCTATAATAATTATACTCAGTTTTACCCGTAACGCACCGTTTTTTTGCCAACTCACAAGTCGATTTAAATATTTTGTCGTTAATGTAGTTTACACTTATCAGTGGGGCTGTGTGGTGGTGATTCAAGAATTGATTTTTTTTTAACTTTTCTAAGATACTAGATATGTCCCATAACACAATTTATTTTTTTACACTTAGTTTACACTTTCCAGTGGAGTCACATGGAGTTGATCCAAGGGCCGATTTTTTGTTACGATGATTTATTCACCATCTAGATCAACATCAGTGCATGTATCATCCCAAGTGGGCCACCTAATACTTATTTTATTCTTACACTCTATTTATACGTATGAGTGGTGTGCGCGAAGCGCACATGGGGACAACGCGTGTAGTGTGTTTCCTTTATTTCTTTCTTTTTCTTTTATTATTATAACATCGTTTATTGTATAATTACAATTATAAACAATGGCTGAAAGACGATATAAATTAGGGATAAATATAATTAGGGTTAATTTAATTTACCCCCAGAATTAATGGAGATGTTAACTTACCCCCTTCAAAGATATCGTAATTAACTTACCCCCTTGACTTCACAGTTTCCGTCACTTGCCCATCCGAGACGTACGTGCGTCTTGCACGCACACATTTATGACCAAAATGCCCATTCCATGTATACCACGTGCATTATATAAGGTTCCTAACCTACTACAATTCATAGGATTAATCCTATAGTCCATCTTATAACTTTAAATCAGATGGTTGAGATGAAGCTCATAACCTTAATCTTCTTCTTCTATCCCCACCCGACCCCATGAACCACCTTCTCTCTAGAAGGATCTCCGATCCCATCAGCCACAATTTGAACAAGATGATGATGGCGATGATTCTTCTTCCCAATTTGATCCTCCATAACTACCAAATTCCATCTACTTCCATCGCTGCCTCCGATACCAAAATCGTTGCCGCTACCGAACAGACAGTCGTCGGTAAAGCAGCAAGATAAGAGGAGGATCAGATAGGATTTGGGGAGAGATAGAGCTCAGTAACCCTACCAGAGCGTCGAAACCACCTCAACCTGAAACCACCAACAACCCTAATCGGAGCCAAGCAGATTTGTCGCCAGTAGCTAGGTAATTTCAGATCCGTTGTCGTACGACATCCAAGCATGTCCATAACCTACGTTGGTGCGGAATGGACATTCTGCAGAAAGCCCCAAATCTTAATACAAAAATAATTTATTCTGTCTCCCTCATTTCCTCATCTCTGAAACCCTAATCAAATATATGAGAGAGAAGGCCTTCTAAATCAAAATCATCCACATTGTTAGGTGGGAACATTGGAAGAATGTTTGGTTAATTGGAGTTCAATTAATTTTAAACAAGCAAAATACTCATGTTTGACAAGTCTTGTCGGAATTGGCTTTAAATCCCATCGGTGAATACAGGGGTTGTAGGGGAATGGCGATTTTTGTCGCTACCGCCGCAACGACCACCATCGTGGCACTGCCACAAACACCACCTTATCGCCTACACCATCAAGGCAAAAAAAATAAAACATTAAAAAAATATGTGATATCTCTTCCCACCACCACCACCATTAAAAAAAATCTATGAAACATCCCCAGCACCACGCACCACCTCATCGCCTCCGCCATCACGGCAAAAAAAAACACCCTATAAAAAATCTGTGATATCTCTTCCAACTACCACCACCACCACTAGAAAAAAAATTGTGAAACATCTCCACCATCCCCACCACCACCAATAAAAACACTTTCCACCTACACCACCGTCACTATCATCTTCCCACGACCTCGACCTAGATCTGATTTGAGAGGGTTTTAGGTTGATAGATGAGGAAGAAGATGACTTAGTTGACACGGTTGGGGAAACACGTGGGGATAGTTTGAGAATAAAAATGTTCCTTAAGAAAGTCATGCGAGTGGAGGGTGAGGGGTAATTTCATAAAAAATGGGCGCGTGTGACACACATGTGTGCCTTCAAATGAAAACATCACAGTTTCCGTGAGTTTAAGGGGGGTAAGCTAATTAGGTGATCTTTGAGGGGGGTAAGTCAAATATCCATTAATTCTGGGGGGGGGGGTAAATTAAATTAACCCATATAATTACTACTGGGCAAAGAGAATGCACCATAAATGACAAAGAGAAATAGGAGACCACCAATTTCAAGCATTGGAGGATCAACCATCGCTAATAATGAATACAAATACTCTTAGATTGTGCACACTCTTCTAATATTTTCATATTTTATTCGATGCAAGTGACATTTAAACTTATTTACGTTATTCACAGCTTATTATGATATCGATATTGCACCATATGTAAAGGAATGAGAATGATCTGGCCAACGTTGAATTTTGGTGAGCAAATCTCCTTATTATGTAAGATAATCATATCTAAAAGTTAACTATCGTCTCTAAAACTTCTCAACCCCCTCAAATCAACTTTACAATTTGACAAATTCGCGATTTTTTATCGTTGATCTCTAACAAACTTTTGATGGGGTTAATTATAAGTCTAAAAATGGATTAATTTCTAAATATGATAACCTAAATGGTGAGGAGAACATTCTCAACGAAAATCAATTATCGGGTTTTCATATGGGTGAAAACACGTTTTGATATAAAATCTCAACACTTTGATTGCAATAGGAACGGATCTACATATGCTTTGGGTTAGGCACATACCCACCCAAAAATTTTAAAATTAAATTTGTTCCTTTTAATTATCCTTTGTATTATTAGTTATAAGGTTATTTTTATAAGAATTTTTTTGCAAGTTAGAGGTCTTCAAATCAGTTGATTTTTTGTAGATATAATAATTATAATCATTTGTATGATGTCCACCAAAAATAACTCAAAAAGATATCGCTAACCCTCCAAACAAATCACTTTAAATATCAGCCATTCATTCACCCTATTAAAGTCTAGATTAAGTGTTTTGTGCTACTAGAGGTCTCCGATTGAGCTGATTTTTTTTATATATAATTCAAATAGTAAAAAATAACATACTTATAAAAATCAGCCCATTTAGACAATCTTAGTGAACTAAAGAAATATTCTAATCTTTTAATCTTGACATATGCCCTTAACAAAATCTGTAGTTATTTTACCCTTAAATCCTTTGAGTCCCCTACTTATGACTCAAATTTTATTACTTACAATTGGAGCCACTCATATTTTAATATGCGGCACACACCATTTATCCAAGTGCCCACTAGAAAAAAAAATACTGGCTTCGTCCATGATTGCACCTGGATTGACGATTTACAACTTGTAGATTAAAGAAAATGCCATGTCAACCGATTGAAAATTCGACCCTTCTAAAACTTGAACACTTTAATTTAATATACATCTAAAAATAATAGTTATTAATTTTACGCTAACACCTCTTATGGTGTTTACACCTCCTTTAAACTTGTTAACGAGCCCCCATACAAAGATAATCTAAAGGATTAATTTTCTGGGAGGATGATCTCTTCATCATGCAGACCATCCTCACAAAAATTTCCATCGTTCTAAAATTTTAAACTCCATGCATCTAAAGTTGATCCAAATATAAGTCATTTATTTTGCAGGTAATTTTCAACCAACTTTTAGTTAGGTTAAAAGTTTTAGAACGATGTAGTTTTTTCTTATTATGATAGGCATAGTGAGGAAATCATCATCAAAATTAGGCATTGGATTATCCCATGTGGGATCATAATATAATGTAAACATTAAGTGTATATGGTGTTAAATGATAAAAAGTGGAGTATGGTGTACATTCATAAAATTGCACATATGGCTAATATTAACTGTGTTAGATGTATGGTCAATTCGACATCTTTTGACCTCAATACCGTTGACAGCTGGATGATGAATGGTATTGTGCACCCCTAAGTAGGTGAATGGATATAATATCATTCTAAATCATTTTGCTTAGTTGGTGTTTGTTTTTACTGTCTCAATCTGAATCTAACTTATTTAAATACTTTATACAAGATCGAGTAGTCATGGAATAGAGTCAGTCCTTCATCATGAATTAAACCTTCTTTTTAATAAAACAGAGAGAGAAAACCTCAATATGCATCACTGAGAATCCCAACTAGGTTGGCACCCCTAGGAGCACCCTTCATCGACCAACCTCCCATATAGATTAAAAAAAATAAAAAAAGGGAACAAAGACAGGGGGACATGAAAACCAAAACCCCTGAACGTAAAAAGCTCCTATAAGCTAAACCTATAACAGGGTCTGGAAGCCAAGTTGTGAAAAACAATAGAATTAACAAAAGCTGGGGCAGCCTGCCACCAGTGCAAGTCCACCAAATCCAACCTGATAGTAGCTAAACAATCCGCGGCCCCATTATCCTCTCGGAAGATATGGGAGCAACAAAAATTTAAATCACGTAACGCAACAAGGAAATTCTGACACGCAACACACAACTGCCAAGGAACCACATGGGGATCTATGAGAGCCACCAAAATAAACGTAGAATCACACTCTAACCATAAATTTGTCCACCCACAATCAAAGGTCAGACGCACAACATGAATATCAGCAGAAATCTCTACAAAATTAAACCTTCACTTTGCAATCAATTTAATATTTTGGCTGATTATTTCCATCTCCAAATGAGATTTTAATTGAATTATGAGCAGAATTCACGATGAAATGATCATTCTGATTGATCATGCTGAGGCGCAAGATTGCACAAATATTTTTTGCTAGTTTTATCATTTATTTTCAACTAGTGATAGCATATATAATTTGAGAATTGCATGCTACTATTCTACCTCTCTACTTTCTATCAGAAAATCTTGTTATGGAATTGCTAATGAATTGGCAGAAAATTTACTCGGAATCATCTATTTCAGCTATGCAAGAACTATAAGCCTGATATTATTTATCTATCAGAAACAAAGCAAAGATCTGACTACATGGATAGGCTAATTAGAAGATTGGGCTTCTCTAACTGGTTTCTAATCCCGCCTATTGGAAAAGTAGGAAACCTATGTATTTGTTGGCATGATTATCTAAACCTTGATGTTATGCACCACTCTAGAAACCAAATAGACTCTATTATTACTCATAGTCTCACAAATAAGGAATAGGTGTTAACTTGTTTTTATGGTAGTCCATATGGGGAAGATAATGCTAGATCTTGGTCTTTTATGAAGAAAATAGTTAGTATTGTTAAGGAGCCTTGGCTAATAATATGAGATTTCAATGTGATTTTGTTTCCTGAGGAAAAAAAAAGGTAGAAGATTTTTTAATGCATCTGAGGCTGATTCTTTTCTAGAAATAGTTAATGATGCTGGGTATATAGATGTGGGATTTGCTGGTCACCCCTATTCTTTTCTGTCACATCTCCCTCTTATTGCCTCAGACCACTCCCCTATTTTGTCGATCACTTCTCTTGTTGTGAATGATGGTGCTAAACAATTTAAGTTTTTTGGTGTTTGGTTAGAGGATAATTCATACCACAATATTATTGCCGACTTTTGGAGTCAAGAACAATTTGAGTTTCCTGGCTATAGACTTATTAATCATCTGGCTATTGTTAAGAAGAACATTAAGGTCTGGAATAAAGAGCATTATGGCCTGATTCATTACAACGTTGCTAAAATTAAAAACCAGAATTCTTGTATTGACACTACTAATTCGGCTCCTCACAAGTCTTTGACTTGAAGAACTTTACTCTTCAACTTGAAAAATGGTATGATACTGAAGAGGATTTCTAGAGAGTTAAGGCAGGCGAACAAGAGACTAGATTGGGAGATAGAAACACAAAATTCTTCCATGCTCTTGTTCAAAATAGGAACAAGTCCAATATAATAAAATATTTAAAAAATAGTGATCGGGTTTGGTTAGAGGACAAAAAGTAGATTGGTGATACTTTAACCAAACACTTTGAATTTATGGCTACCTCATCCAGGCCCCAAATTATTGGGGATATCATTGATCTTTTTTCTCCTTGTATCACTGAGGAGGAAAACACTAGACTCACTTACATCCCCTCTTTAGATGAAATTAAATTTGCTTTGTTTAGAATGAACTGGTCCATATGGTTTTCCTGCCATATTCTTTCAAAATAATTGGGAGATCGTTGGTCATGAGGTTGTTGAAATGGTTCAACAATTTTTTAGGTATAAGTACATATGTAAATTTCTTAATAAGATCTTTATTTATCTTATCCCTAAGATAAAGAACCCTTTGTTGGCTGCTAATTTCAGACCTATAAGTTTGTGCAATACTTGTTATAAAATTATTTTTAAGATCATGGCAAATAGACTGCAACCTCTCCTAGAGCTTTTTAGCTCTCCCTATCAATCTGCCTTCATTCTGGGGAGGCAAATATTTGATAATATTATAATAGCTCATGAAATTATTCATACTATGAAAAAAAAAGAAGGAAAATCAGGTTTGTTTGGTCTTAAAATTGATATGCGTCAGGCCTTTGATATGGTAGAGTGGTATTTTCTATTAGGAATTCTTGATAAATTGGATTTTTCTAAGAATTGGTGTGATTTGGTTTTTTAGTTTATTAGTACCACAAACACTTCTGGCATGCTTAATGGTGTCCATTGGTAGGAGTTCTCTCCATCTAGAGGTGTGAGACAAGGGGATCCCTTGGCTCCATACTTATTTCTAGATCTATATAGAAGCATTTTTCAGGACCATTCTTAATACTGAAGAAAAGGGCCACATTTATGGGATAAAAGTTTCTAGGAAGAGTCAATCCATCACACATCTTCTTTTTGCTGATGATTGTCTTCTTTTAATAAAAGCTTCTCTAATTGAGTATAGAAATCTTATTAATTTACTAAACTCTTTTAGTGAAGCTTATGGGCAAATGATTAACTTTAATAAGTCTGGTATTTTCTTTAGTCCTAATTTGCAAAACAAATCAGAATGATGGTTAGGATTCTCAAGGTTAGATATATTGACCAAAATTATAGGTATATGGGTGTTCCTCTTTCACCAAAAATCTAAAATTAGATGTTTTGATTCTATTAAAAATAAAGTTAATGGTCGTTTACAAGGATGAAAAAGCAAGATTTTTACTCCAACTAGTAGAACCATAATAGTCAAAACTGTTATTGAAACAGTTGCTAATAATCAAATAGGGTATGCATGGGTGTCCTTTTGCAATCCAAAATGTTTTGGTGGGTTAGGTTTTAGAGATTTGACTGCTTTCAACTTGACTTTACTATCCAAACTTAGTTGGAGGCTCATGTGTAATGGGGATAACAAGAATAACCTTTGGGCATCCATTCTTAAGAGCAAATACTTCCCCAACATTAGTCCCTTACAAACTACTTTAACCTGAAAGATCATAGATCTGGAAATGAATTTTGAAGGGGCTCTAGTAGATTCAAAAAATTTCAACTTGGAAAGTGGTTAGTGGTGATGAAGTGAACATTTGGGAGGATGTTTGGATTCCAAACAATCCATCTCCCATTCCCAAACCAAATTAGAAAACTGTGACTCATTTAGGCAAGGTTAATCAGTTGTCTATCTCTGGGACTAGGGAATGGAATCAACAAGCACTTGATAGTTATTTCACAGAATCAGTTAGAAATACCATCATGGTTATTAGGGTTCCTGATGAGGGTAGGGATATTATTAGGTGGTCTTTGACTAACTCTGGCTTATTTTCTGTGAAGTCTCTTTACCATAAGTTTACTCAAAACACCGTTGTTTATGATGTTAATCCTAGGCTTTGGAATTTTATATGGTATATGGACATTGTTCCCAAAATCAAAATTTTTATATGGAAGTGTGCTCACGAATTTAATGAAAAAATTGCTTTCATCATTCCTAACATTAATAGTAGGTATCCTATGTGTCAAAAAGCTAATGAAAATATAAGCCACTTTTTTTTTATGATTTCATCAAAGCTGTTTGGTTTTCTCTCCCTAGTGGTTTGCATTTGTAAACCTTTGTTTAGGTTTGTTTAGTACTAATTAGTCACCTTGTGTGGTAAGCCTAACGCCTCGAGATGCGACTCAATTTCTTAGAGATTTCGAGTTTCGAATTGGGGCGTTACAAACAGCTAAACTCATTAACAACATATCAGGTGGCAGGCGCCACATCTTCGTCATTATTCCAACATACTTCAAGTCTTCAACTGATCATCTACACCAAAATACCATTGTAGACTCCATCACTTCAGGTTCTTTTATTAACTTCTATTTTTTATGTGTTCAATCAATGGTTTTAGTTTTATATTTATATACAGATTCAGGTACAGAAAAATTGATTTTTAGCCTTTTAGGGTTTAAGAGAGTCGTAGAAAATAGTTAAATGTCGAGGAGACTCACCAAGATTCTGTAAGAATGAGTAGTTTTCTTTTTTTGGTGGAAGTATTATTTAGACCAGACTTAAGAGAGGGAAAGATTGAGAGATTCGGCTTTGTAAAATGTCATCTATGTGGGTTCTGTTTCTTTTTCTGTTTTTTCAAAACTAAAAAAATTACTCAAACAATTAACTTACAGTAGGACAGGAAATTTATGCATTTTGAACTTTTCAGTCGGTGCTTTATTTTTTTGGTGAACTTATGGAAAATCTAATTAATTGTAAAGTTTCTAATTTAATTTTTGTTTGTTAATTAATACATCACATGTGTTCTATGTTAGTTTAAGTAAAGTTGTTCAATTTTTTTGGATTTGTTACATAATTTGTAATATGTTGTGATTTATTTAATGTAGTACAGTTTATTTATGTCTAAATTATTTTGTTTGTCTTATGGAATTTAGAATGACAATAGATGTTGACTCTGTTGAAGCACCTACTGATGATGTGGCTTCAAAAGCTAGAACCAAATGGAAAAGAAATTCAAAAGTGGGTAAAAGGTTTAATCAAAAAGAAAAAGGAACTGGCTCTGTAGAAGCATCAAACACTTGTGTTGCTCCAAAAAGTACAACAAGGCGAAAAAAAATTTCAACTGTATGGAGTGAGTTTGATGAAATAGAAGAGAATGGCAAGGTTACAAAAGCAAAGTAAGCATTGTTTTAAGTTTCTGGGGGCTGATACCAAGAACAGAACTAGTAATATGCATAAGCATTTGAATGGTTGTGAAATTTATAGGCAAAAGCAAAAGCAGATAAACCAGATGTACTTGAAAGTTGATGATAAAGGAGATGGGTCAATCAGCACTTATAGCTTTAAGTTTAATCAAGATGAAACTCGTGAGTATATTGCACAAATGATTATTTTGCATGAGCTTCCATTCTCTATGGTGCATTATGTGGGTTTTAGAAGAGTGTTAAGCTCAATGCAACCATCATTTAGGCTTGTCATGGAAAATATTGATATTTTTTGTATGAATTGCTTACAGGAAATCTTTTTTGGACATTTGAAAATATTGTGCAAATGTGAAGTGTTTAATGTAGCTCAATATAGAATATAGATTTTGTGGAGTCAACGTGGATTGTGGGATCATGTTCATCATGGAAAATTGGAAATGGATGAGAAATTGTGTGTTTTGGACATGTTTGTATTTTCTAGTTATATTTGACAATGCAGATTTTGCTACTTGTTGTTGGACCCAGATAACAGATTATTGCAATTTAATTATGGTTCATTATCTATTGGTGTCTAATTAATTCTAAAATTACATTTTATTTAGTCATTTCATAGCAGGTTATCTTAAATAATAAAAGGTTGATACTTACTACCATTTAACAGTTTTATAAAATTGTTATATATATACATATACTTATGGCCTGCATTTGCTTAAAGATGTGTTACGCTGCTTACAGAGAAAGTTTCACTTTGGAAATATGTAAGATATAAAACATTCACTTGTACCCAATGGGTACCCGATAGCCGCCGTGTAATACCCCAAGAAATTCCATAGTGTGAATATTCCACACTTAAACAACATAATTAAGTTAGTAGAAAAGTATGCCCATTTGGGTGAATATTGATTTGAAAAATAAATTTCTCATATGCATGGTAATATGCATGGAAACTCATAATGAGCTTCAAGAGAGTTATCTCTAAAAAAAAATTATTATTAATAAAATAATAATAATAATTAATTAAATAATTAAGTAATTAAATATTAATAATAATATTTTATTAATTAAACACATGGGCTGCTAGAGAAAACATGGGCTGCCATGTTAGTCAAAAAAAAGAAAAAGAAATAATATTTTATTTTATTATTAAATATTAATATTAATAAAATAATGTTATAAAATCCTATATAAACCCCCTTCCTCCCTCATTTCAATTCACTCTTCTCTTTCTCCTTCTCTAACATATCTCTCTAAAATTCTTATACTTAATTAATTTTCTTGTTAAGTAGTTACAATTTTATTCAAATATCTAAGGAAGAGAATTTTCTACAACAAGGTGATGATCAAAAGAAAAGGTTTTTATCATCAAATTAAGGTAGGTGGATATGTGGAACTTCCCTCTATTATAACTAAAACCTATTTTGTGTTTTGTTATGAAAATGCATGGAGATGAATTATTTTGTATTATTTACAAATTAAATATGCATTTTGTTAATATGATCACTATTTATTTTTAAGTGATGAAATTGATTTAGTTTGATAATAAATCTAAAAAGGATTATGTAAATGATAATCAAATGGGTAGGAAAAGGGAGACCCCCTTAGACCGTTGTTTCCGCCTGAGGAAGCGGTTGACCGTTGTTTCTGCCTGAGGAAGCGGTTGTTACCCGGTTTAATACAAGATAAGATATTAAATGGTTGAAAAATAAATCATTTAATGGTAATTTATTTACAAGTTTATCAGTTAATTATTCTTGTGATTTTGATGAATCATGTTTTCAATCTATTATTTTTGGGTTGATATTTGCCTACTGAGTTTACTCATCCCTAAATTCTCCTCACAGGTTACTTTGAGGTGAAGAATTCAAAGATGTGTAGATTAAGAAGCAGATAGCTTGTGTTATCAAATTTGTATAAATATAACAGATAGATTAAACTACTATTCTATCACTTGGGATAAGGGCTATTTTGTATTAATTCTTATTGTTTTAACATTCTTATAAACTTGGATGTTAAGTTTTAAATTGTATAATTGATGTATTAATTTACATTTAATTTTCATCAAGAATAATTGAATTAATTAGGTTTTATACGAAATTGTATAATTTCCGTAATTCATACTATCAGATTTACAAAACAGTATTTTTGGACATGTTCCGGTCAAAATTGAGCCGAGTCTATTTCTAACAAAGTTATAACTCTCGATTTTTCTTTTTAAAAAGGTATAACAACATGTATTTTGGATTTCTGGTTAGAGAGTAATTTCTCTTCAAAGTTATTAATTTTACAAAAATTCTTAAAAAGCCAAAATTATATTTTCTGAGTTTTTACACGTCCATATCAGTACTTCGGATGCATATTTGGGCCCTTTATTTTCAGAATTGGCCTCGGGCTATTTTTGATAAATTGTAGATCTGTGAATCTAATTTTCAGAATGGATTTATTTATAAAATTTGGATTTACGATTAAGTAGATACGTCTATTTTACTCGACTGTATACAGTTGACACAAAAATTATTTTTAAAACATTACATTTTTATTTTTCTTTGACTTGGACTGATTTTGACGAGTCAATGAGCATTGACCTAAATAATGGTTGACTTGAATTGACTTTGACTTAGCTAGAGACTTAAGTTGACCTTTACATAGACTTGGTTGACTTAGACCTGACTTTAAGGTAACCAATGTTGACTAAAGTAGACAATTAATAAAAGGTTTTTAAATTCATTTTCTTTCAAAAGTTAAGTAAATGAGTTTTATTCGATATTTTCACTTACACTTCTATTACATTAATCATGCCTTGATTTTCAGACTCGGCAAATCGGGTCGGATTTAGAGTACTGAAAATCGGGGTGTGACACGCCGGGTACCCAAGTTTTTTAGCGGTTCCAGTTCTGGTTCCACTGGATATGGTACCAGAATCAGAACCAATAGGAACCGGAACCGAGATGTTTTTATAGGTTCTGGTTCTGGGTAGTTCAATACCCAAACCGGAACCGACTCGTTGACATCCCTATTTAGGGCTGCTGTCGTTTTCTCCCCCTCTTCTCTTCTTTCTTTCTCAATTTTCTCCAAAAGGTGAGAGACTTGGAGGGATCGACCCTAGTATAGCCGATCTCTCCTTCTTTCCCTAGATTTTATATGTCTCTATGAATTCCTAAAACTCCTCTAACTTCCCTAAATATTTTCTTTGACCAAAGATAGAGATTTAGAATTCTTTTTGATAAGAAAACTACTCCCACAAGCTATACAGTTTGGATTTCTAAGATTGAATAGTGGCGATCACTTGATCACATCCAATGGTTCATATTATTTTAAGTTTATGAGAAACCCTAGTATCCAAGTGAGAAGGTTTAGCTAATAGGTAACTAATTTTTAGGGAAAGAATTGAGGAGAAATCGACCTCCACTTAGGCTTGGCCGACTCACACAAAGTGGCCCTTATTTTTGTATCAAGTTGATTTCCTAAAATTTATGAGGACCCACAGGATGTTCACAAGTGTCCCAAGATTAGATCCAATGGTTCGGATGATCCCAAACCTTACTAGGTTACCAAAAATAACCCTACTTTTAATTTAGGGCAAGTTTTCTAGGTTTTGTGTAAAAATGGGATTCTTAAAAAAAATAACATGTGTGGGTCGATCCTCTCTTATGGAGAGATCGACCACACTCTCTCTCTTTCTCTTTCTATATTTTTTTCCCAAAACTCTAAGATTTACTCCACAACTTGTTTCCTAAAATATCTCATTCCCAACCAACCTAGAGTAATCTCTAAGACTTAGTTTTTTATCTCTAGGTTACACATGTTTTCTACCATGGGTGGGGTCCACATGGTTTCTACCTACACTATATATATATATACATAAATGTATATATCTATATACAATACGTGTGCCCCACCTAACGTACCCTGCATGCATAAGTTAATTTAATTATACCCCTTATATATATACTTATTGTATGCATTATTTACGTAAAAATAATAATAATAATATTATATACATGTATATACATATATACTTGTATACATACACGTGCACCCTTAGTGCACGTGCCATTTTTCATGTGCATGCATGTATGCAAGGTCTTAAGTACAATATACGCTATATGCGTCGTATAGCTATATATATGCCTCGCAAAAAGTGTTTTTAAAACCATCCAATTATTCATTTTATGCATTTAACCCTACATTTGTTGTGCAAAAGTATTTTTGCGCTACTCTTCATCTCATCCTATGCATGAGGTACTAATTTAATTAAATGTTGGAATCAATTCGCCAACCTCTCACTCATCATACGAAGTCACTGTGGCATTACTTCTTTTTACCTGCATGGCTTCAGTTGACATGCTTTCTTCATACATGCCACCCCACATTGGGTGTGCACAAAACCATGGGCCCTGCCCATTGGCTTTTTTTCAAGGCCCACACAAGAATTTTTATGGTGTTACATTGGTAGTCAAGTATTATAGTTATTATAAATATCTATTGGGTGATCAATTGAATTACAAGAAAGAAGAATTAAGTTGCTTGGTTATAGTTTGTGTTATTTTGGGTTGCTTGTGCTAGCCTCTGAATAAGAACCAAACTGGTTCTTATCAATTGGTATCAGAGCTATCTGATCCTATCCCCACTTCCCCCTTCATCACCATCCTTACCTTCGCTTTCCATCGTCACCATCATATCCATCGTTATCATCACTTCAATCCTCTTCCCATCATCCTGCCACCATATCACCTTCGTCTTCATCCTCACCCTCCACTCTCCACCGACCCAAAAAAAAAACCAGTCATCTTTAGGGAGTAGTAAAGATTCAAGAGCAATAATTCAAGTCACGGACTTTTGTCATCGACACCGCGGTTGCAAGATTCAGGGGATCCTTCACCGAGACATCGACTTCATCAAGTGTCTTCAGTTGCAATATTTGGTGAGAATCAGAAACCTAACTTCACTTTGCCGATTTCTAATTTCTAAGCAAAACAAACCCTTAACTCTGCATCCATCCATCCCATAACCAACATCCAGATTCATACTAACCCCCATACCAAAACCATAGGTTTCTACAGTAGCATACCCCTACCCGTCATACCCATCCATCCCTATGTACACTATGCCTACACCATAACATAACCCACCTTTAGTCATCCATTAACCAACCTCTAACTAAAACCCATCCGTAAGCCAATTTGATCCTATCCCATCACCTTCCACTGTTTCCATCACCAATCGTCACCACCATCTCTATTTCCCTCTACCTCCATCGCCCACCATCATAAGTTGAAAAAAAAACAAAAAAACAAAGTATGAGAAAAGACAGAAAGTCAAGAGGAAATAGGCGAAGTTGTTAAAATAACGTTCATTGTTTCTGTCGGCTATCAAGTTCTATCCACGGAAGTAAAGAACGGGGAGTTATAAACCCTAACTTGAGTAAATCGCTGATCACACCTTACTTTTTCTCTATTTTAGTTTCTTTCCCCAAGATTATTCTAAGAAATACATCACATCCACAGTAGCAACAAAAAAAAATCAATCTTACTACATTTTTTCTCCACCCGTTACCATACCCCTAATCCTATACTCCCAAACTTATTCACTTACAAACCAACATAACCCACCCTGCATGCCTACCTACTCAAATCTAACTCCTTTTTGACCCGCAACCAGCAACCCAAACCCACTCCACTTTAACCCGTATACTACTTTCTTAGATTAGGATCATCTCTACCCCCCACCACCCTTAACCGTACACCCAAATCCCACCCTAGCCATACCCGTATCCTACTCGTCCCTTTCTTTGCTAGTCTGTCAAAAAAAGTGATCCGTGATGGGGTTTGTTACTTTATCGATTTGTATGGTTTTGATGAATGTTCAAAAAGAAATACTAATGGAGCAGCAGATAGAGGAGTTGATGGGGAAGTTAGAAATCATCGAATTACAACATAAAACATTAGAGGAAATAGAGAGAAAACAAGGGGAGTTTGTAACAGTATTTTCATAATTTGATGGGTCTGAACCAAAGGAATGGTTGCATCGAGACAAGCTGTATTTTGAATTCTACGATATTCCGAGAGACGAACAAGTAAAACTAGCCAGCTCCCACTTAGATCGTGAAATACTACAATGGTACAAGTGGAATTTCATTTACTATATTCCTACATGGGAGGAATTTGCAGTTGGGTTATTACACAGATATGAAAGATCCACATATAAGGAATACCATGTGGTAAAGCTCATCAAACTTTGTCAAAAAAAGAGATGCCTGCCGAATAAAGGGCCTATATTCAACAAATTAAAGACTTCGTCGCTTCAACAAAGAGAACTCTCCATAACATGCTAGCAAATCTTACTGCAGAGGATGCACAACAAAGTTCTCCTCCTTCATCATCACCATCTTCAAAACCTGCATAAGAAGTTGAAACCAGTCGGATGCTGCTTTGCCTCCATCATCATCTCCAGTACCAGTGCCATCTCCATCGCCCGTTGAAGATATAAGTCCAGTCCCTCATACTGATCAAGCTAATGTCAAGTTAGTGCCCGTGGAAGATAATGCTCTGAAAGTTGAGTTTGGATTGGACCTTGAGGGCAAGGTCCAGGTCAAGGAAGGGGGAATGATAGGATCATCTTTTGTGGTTCCAACCCAATCGGACCCACCATAGCCATTGGTCTACTCATGTCGTCGGATTCACCAGATTGGGTCCTCAATCACGTTTGGCCTCTCGACCGTCTGCGGCCGTCAATCAGTGGAACCCAAAGGAATCGGATAGTTATCCGAATTGGATGTGATTTGATATTAATTATTTTAAGAATCTAATATTAAATATTTAGGTAGATTATTATTTAGTGAACTTTATTATTCAAGTTATTAGTTATTAGGAATTTCTATTTTTTAGAATCACTATTTTTAGTAGGATTAGGAATCCCTTTTCTTGGTAGTTAAGTATTGTAGTTATTATAAATAACCATTGGGTGATCAATTGAATAACAAGAAATAAGAATTAAGTTACTTAGTTACAGTTTATATTATTTTAGGTTGCTTGTGTTGGCCTCTAGTTCTTATCATATATCTTTGTGACTATGGTTAAGGATCACACTATCACTTAATAAAAAATTAAACAGTGATAAAGATCAAAACAAATATCTCTAACAAGAGTTCTAACTTATTCAATTCTTAATATGAAGAATTAAAAATAAGAATCGAATATTTCAATCTTACAAATAAGTAATAAATTATGCACAAGAGATTTTTTTACGAGAAAAACACCGGGACCTAGTCCAGTAAAAATCTACTTAGAGTTATTGAAAACTTATAACCCGATTTACCACTCGATGGACACGATTTATGACTCCTTCTACGCTCCGATCAGCTACAGTATATAGTTCTTCCAGAAATTCGAACTCCACGACTTTACTTCTTAGTTGATTATCAATTCTCACGCATACAACTTGGAGTCCATCAAGCCAACGTGAATGAGCTGCGCATACAATCTGAATCCACGAACTAACGCCTCCCACAAAATGATGCGTCTTCAACTTGAACTCCACAAGTCCCGCACTTTGGACCAATACTCGACTCCATGAGTATTTCACCACGAACTTGAATATTCAAGCTCAACCACCGAAAATTCACTGGAAACAAAAGTCACGTTTTGATTTAAAATAGGAAGGATTAAAACATGTACAACAAGCTTAGAAGCTAAAGGTTTAGAGTTGAAACTCTCTAAGAACTTATTGTTGAATAGGGTGAATGGTAGATTTGAACATGAATGAATCAACCCTATTTATAATGGTGATTTCCAGATCTAGATCACTAAGTATCATGAGTGCATTTGTAGATCTAGATCTAGAACACACCATCAATAATGAGTGATGTTCTTAGATCTAGTCTATGACACCCTTACCCACTTAGAAATGTTTCCCACGTTCATAAGATCTTTCCAAAAGTAAGTAAGGGTGAAAATACTTCAAATAGACAACTTTCCAGCTCAAAAATGTATCCCAAAATTGCGGATCTGGGCGTAGTTTCAAAACCAATATGTTGGTTTCGAACCCAAAAACCACCTGACAGCATTTTGCATCTTTGGTTTCGAAACTAACAAGTCAGTTTCGAAACTAAAAACCATCTAACATTATTTTTCAACTTTGGTACCAAAAACCATCTATCAACATTTTTCAGATTTGGTTTTGAAACCAACATTTGGTCACAGTACAAAAGGTCACAGTTTCCCTTAAAAGCGTGGTTTTCGGACATCATTCGTCCAAACACTAATTTTAAGGGGTTTTGACATCTTTTACCATTTCGTACTTACTCATATGATCCAATATGACCGAACCACCTATGGTATTGAGTTTTTAAGTCACTTACCATCCTAAGATGAGTTCCGGTGGTGAGTTGAACTTATTGGAGTCTTTTTTTTCGCAACGAACTGAACCACGACTCACTAACTCTAACTCAAGTTACATTGCCCTTTTTGAGTAACCTTTTACATGAAATTCAATAAATATGACATGAGTGAACTCATGGACCTAACAATCATTACGATCCCTGAACAGCCACCTCTTGTAGTTTAGGCAGGGACTCGTGCCGACCTCTTCGGGCTTTGGGTGACTGTAAATCTACGTGTACTCTATATATTTACCACCCCCAGTACACTTGGCATGTTTGGAAATCTTGATGTGATTTAATTTCCAAAAATATTGCATTGAATCCTATTAAGACAGCCACATATATCAACCTATTTGTTGCCAAGTCCTCTGCTCCAAATTTTGTTGATAACTTATTGATGATCACTCAGAATGTTGTCTCTTTTTCAGTAAATTCAACATGACATCTTCTTCCTTGTCTAAGGATATCAATTCATTTTGTATCTGCTACAGAGTTAACAGGAATTAGTCTTTCTCTACATGACATTTCAGGGACTTGCCAAGGGACTAGAGGTCTCACAGTCCGGTGTTTAGATAAAGAAGAAGGATATATTATCTCTATTAATGCTGCTTTTGTGTGGATGATGGAATTGGGTATTAAAGATATGTTTTATAATGTAATGATAGTCTTCTAATAACCAATCTAAAAGGGTTAAAGGTGAACGTGGTTTGGAGGAACAAAAATCTTCTGCAGGAGCTTGTACAACTGTTATATAACTTTGATAGATCAAATTTCTATTTTGTTAAGTTTAAATTTGATGAAATCGTATGTAATATTGCTAAGCTTGCAAGAGGGTCCTCTTCTTGCAAAACATGGGTAAACTTTTGGATTTACTCTTATGCGCTTTACTTGACAGGTCCTAGCGGCAAGATATATTTATCTATTTTGTTTTGGTTTGTTTAAAAAAAAAAGAGCAGAATTCGGGATGAAAGTTTGATTCTATACCATGAATACTCCATCACCTACAAACAAATTAAAAGAATCAGATTCAGAGTTAAAAAAAAAAAGAAAACATGCACCACCTTATTCAATGATGTGTTTTAATATTATTATGTAATAGTATAAACAAGTCTTTGTACGTCTGTGCATAACACCTGTTATATTTTTATTTATTTTTTATTTTATTTTTATTCTAATTATTTTTATGTTTCTAAATAGAGATAGAGTTTCTAATTTTAAATTTACTTTAGGGAGAGAATAAGAGAAAGAGTTTTACAAATAACATGTTTTTAATTAAAGATAGAATTTCTTTATTAGTACTACTCTTTATTTGAATAGCTAATTAGAGATTGACATATGTGTAATAACTGCTGATGTAACACTACATATGTTGAATTTGCCACATCAATATTAAAGATTTCTGCTATAGTAATATAGTATATGACATATATGTTTATATTTATATTTCGAAGAACGTAACTAATGCCCAAGTTACAATAAGACGTAGATACACTGTAATCAGTGTGTGAGAAGTGCAGAAAAACTGCAATAAACATCGTTTTCAGCATAGGACTTTAACGACCCAAAATAATTTTGTTGACTTTGGTGAGTCAAGTTGAGTCGAGTCTAACGCTTCAATCGTGGAACCTATTAAGTGTTAAAATAATTAAGTCTAGGATTAAATAATGAGTTTTTGTTTGAAGCATAAATTGAAGAATCGAACTGTACGAATGGATAGATCTCGAAAAGTTATTCAATTTCGACTACTCACACGCGAAAATCAGACACTAAATGATCCCAAATCAAGGCCCGGAACACGATTTTGATTAGAACCGAAGGTACCCGGGATTTTGACCTTGATTTTGACCAATTAAACTTTATTTAATTGTGTATATACACTATATATATATATATATATATATATATATATGTAATGTATTTATGAGTAACTTTATAAGTTATTCCTTGTATACACTTAAGTTGTATGTATGTGTATACACCTTAGTATAACCTATATAATTATTTATTTTTTTAATTTTAATTTTTTTAAGGCCTTTTTCCCACCGCCCTTACTAGTTTAAGAGAGAAAGAGAGAGAGAGAGAAATCTCTCTTCTACCATACAAAGAGAGAGAGACGATGAGAAGGAGAAGAAGGAGAAGGAGAGATAGAGAGAGAAAGAGAGAGAAAACGAAGATGATGACGATGGTCCGATGGAAATCGTAGGGACCATTTAATTTGTGGATTGATGTATAAATTTGAAACCCTAGCTTTTCATTTTATTTTTAATTAGATATTTTATGTTGTTAATCCTTAGTTTTCAATTTTAAGGTTGATTTTATTAATAGTTTAAGGTTTGATTAGACCTTTTAAACCCTTAATTGATAAAATTGATAATTGGAAAGGTTGTTTTTTACCCAAATTTACTGTTTTGGGTTAGATTGTAGATTCGGAGGTCTAAATCAATTGAAGAGGATATTTAGAGCAAATTAGATTTATAATCCTAAAGCCCTTAATTGATTTCATAAGGACCTAGTTTGGGAGTTATTTGAAGAACTTGAGATTGATTTTGATTTTGTGGTTAAATTCTAGTGGATTGAATTTGTTAGTAGTGGCAAATTCGAAATCGAATTTTAGGTTCGATAATTTTGAGGTATTTGGTTTCCTTTTATTAATGTTAAAAGAGGATGACTAAATAGACTTGGACCCTTGTAGTGACTGTTTAGGTTAGAATTTAGATTCCTAGACTATTCTATATGAAATTAGTATGAATTGAATTAAGTTTTGAAAGTGAATTAAATGTGTTGTTTATAGTTGGGAGTGTGTACTAATACCAGTACATTAATTGGAGGAAATTAATGCAGTAAAGAGTTAGCCTTGCGGAATTTGAGGTAGGAACTTATAAATACTCTCTTATAGCCATTTAAGTACTTTCAATGCTTTTGATAGGGTTTCGATTTATAAATCAAATGTAATTATTTTGCAAAGCATGCATGATTTATTTGTGATGTCCTATTGATGTGAAAATGATTTCCCAAAAGTATAGTTTTACATAGTGATGTAAAACAGTAATAGTTATTTTTAAAATAACTAGATTCTAATAATTATGTATATATGAATGAGTGATATACATATATAAGTATATTAATGATTCTTTTCTTACTTATAGTTAAATAAACTATATTTTTAAAAGAATCGAGATTTAATCGTTATCGAGCTTTAGGGATGGGTATATTTTCAAAACCAAATGGATTTTGGGGTTCTTATAATATAAATATTTTACTTCCTTCCATCTGTTGGGAGAAGTAGTTGTTTTGAGAGAATGTGCGGGATGGAACTCCCAGTTGTTAGGTATGTGTTGGTGATTCCCTAGGTACGGGCTTTCCCCCGGAATATATACTATATATGTTATGTTGGGCTTTCCTCCAGCTATGATTATTACCGGTTTTCCCTGGATTATATTACGGGCTTTCCCCCGATTACCCGGCTTTCCCCGGATTATATTACCAGCTTTCCTCGGAATAATATTAGATGGGAAATCACAATATATGCATGGTTGTTAGTTTTTGTAGGAAAAAGTATGTTCGACTACTAAAACTTATATTATTATATTATATATCTTTTGGTGATCTGAAAATGGATTTGTAATGCCTACACGAGCAAATCATTGAAGTTTTCCTAAAAACAATGATTTGTTCCGTATTTTCATTATGTTTTCCTGTCTCATGACAGGAATGGGACTCTCATGATATAGGAAAACTATTAAAATCTAAGTTATTCTATTTCTCTTTCTGGAAAACCATGTTTGGATAGGTACGTGTATGATTCTAGAAATGGTGAGGTTATATGATGCCTAGATTAGGCGAAGACTTGAGGAACGTAAGAACTCCTAGATTATTTTAATGATCATTAAAATGTCTGCACGAGTCAAACAGCTGACCACCGCGACAACGGCTACATCAGCAAATTATAGTCAAGGGTCCACCTGAACCCAAATCATGAGCCAGCGTGCTTCTCACAAAAACCGATAAATCAGTCGCTCGGTCGAAAATCAGGAATTAACGATGGGGTTCCACATCGGTTAAGTTGGAGCACGATTTTGCTCACCGACTAGGAGCTGAAACATCTAGTCGTAGCCTCTTCACTCTAAGATGATTACACTGCGCAATATTATGATGTGAGATGTTGTTAGTTTATATTTACTTGTATGGGTAAGTGAATGGTTATCGGTTTATGTTGTAGAACAAGTACCAACTACTTTTACATTATTGTATTATGATTTCTCGATTTTCTTTTAAAACCTGTATTGTCTTTAATTCATGTTAGTGACTATTTGTTAGTATTATAAGTTTCTTACTGAGCTTTTTGCTCAGATCTAGGAGATATTACTGCAGAGGGAAACGAGGATACAGGAGAGGATTGGTCGGACTATATCTATACCCTTTGAGGAGATTGATATAGAGAGTACATCAACGATAGCTTTCTTACAATTGAGGTGTTGTATTTAGCCTTTTTGAGGTGAATGTTATCTTACTTGTTTTGTATATATTTTCTTAAGATATGTATATAAGACAAACACACTTATGTATATTGTATCACTTAATTAACTCAAGTTATCTATGTATATTATTAAGTGAGGCATCATTTTAGAATTGTGGTTTGAATCCAGCCTAGTGGATGACTAGGTATTATTATTTTGATGAAGTAAGGTAGACTAGTCTTAATGAGATGATATGACTATCGTGGATGATTGGAATGATTTAGAATATATTATTGTGAGTAAATCATCTCTTTTACAGGTTTATGACAGGTTGCAAACCCTGAAATTATAGGGGAGACTCTGGCGAATTTTTCGTTCGCCCTAGTCATATTTTGAGGTGATTAATGATATGGATAGCTATATTAGTTTAACTCTGATTAGGTTTGTAAACCTTTGTTTAGGTTTGTTTAGTACTAATTAGTCACTTTGTATAGTTAACCTAATGCCTCGAGATGCGATTCAATCTCTTAGAGATTTGAGTTTCAAATTGGGGCGTTACAAAGACTGAGGTTGCAAGTAATGTGCGCATGAAAGGCTACCCCTAATCCATACAGATCTTTATTTAGTACTTGCATACATATAATATAATATATCATATTACATGGGCCAAACTTAATGGTAAATCCACACCCGAGAGAATTTGAACCTAATACCTATCAAGACATGGGAGGGACACAAACTAACCAGGTAAGCCATGGTTTGCGAATGGCATGTAGTACAACGAGTAACGACACTGTTTGTTTGTTTGTTATTTTTCTTTGTTATACATGAGGTATCTGAGAAAACTACATAAAAAACACCTTAGTTTGAAGAAATTGCACTCAAATCACCATTTTGAAACTAAAAACAAAAACAACACCCACCCCTTATTTTACCCCAAAATACCCTTATTTTTTAGATGAAATGATCTCACATGTGGGTCTAGATTGAAGAATAAAGGGTCTAGATTGAAGACAACATCCACCCCTTATTTTACCCTAAAATACCCTTACTTTTTAGATGAAAAGATCCCACATATAGGTCATAGATTGAATAATAAATGGTCTAAATTAAAGAATAAAGGGTCTAGACAGTAAAAAGCTAAGAGGGTATTTTTGAAAGATTTTGGGCAAAAATTGGAGGAGGGTGTTGTTTTTGTATGTAGTATGAAAATGGTGACTTTGGTGCAATTTTTGTAAACTAAGGTGTTGATTTTTGAACTGATCAAATCCATTTTTATTTTATTTATTTATTATTTTCTGGTCGGTGACGGTTCAGTAATTGACCTACTAGTACTAAATCGAAACCCTTTAAACAAACCGGTTCAGTTCCTGTTCTGGTACCCAAATGATCCAGTTACTAAAATTGGTCGAACCAGAACTCGGCTAATTGATTCCCAATGGAATTCGGATTGATTAGGTTCCATGTATTAATTACTGATGCGAATGTAAAAAAGTTGAAGAAAAATTAAGGAAAATAAATCAATATTTTTGTAAGTAAACCGGGTTCTATCAGTTTGGTTCCAATCCCATCATAACAAAATTACTCAAAACCGGAACCAGTTATTAGCGGATTCTGTTCCGGTTCAGTTCTCAAAATAGGGTCCCCACCTCAGTCATATATACTGAACACAGGCGCAGAGGGGCAAATAATCAGTATCGATTTTTATAGCTTCGATTTCTTCATTCAAAAGAAATCGAATCCCTCCCCTTCATCATCTAGTTTTTTTTTTTTTTTTGCTTTTTTACTTTCTCTGGTTAATGGGTTCATAGGTTTTCTCTCTCTAAAATCATCTCTCTCTTTCTCTCTCAATTTTCTCTCTCTAGTTGTTCTTTCTAATGTGATGGACATCGAGCAGAAACAAGCGGAGTTGATCGAATACTTTGTGAAGCAAGCAGAGAATCAAAAAGGCTCTTCTCTTGCTAATGTAATCGTTGAAGCCACTTCTCATTCATCGTTATTCGCGTTTTCTGAGATTCTTTCAGTTCCTAACATCGTCGAGGTTAGATTCCTTGCCCTATTTATTTTGTTTGATCCTTTATTGTTTCTATAATCTGCAATATCTTTTTTTTTTTTTAAGTTCCGCTGTATCTTATTTTGTTTCAGTATTTACCTTGAAAGTATTTTGTTTTTTAGGGTTTTTTTTTTGGTGTAAGATTAGATTGTTTGCAGCTTGTAAGGGAATATTATATTTTCAGGAATAGCAGTAGAATTGGTAACAATTATGTAGGATGAATAAGATTATGATCTAATAAGGGCGTAGTAGTTGAAAGAAGAACCAGAGTTGTGGGTACAAGAAATAACATGCTTATTAGGGTTTAAAAATAGGACACGCAGTTTAACAAGTAGAGTAAAGCAGTTTCATATGGTTTTTTGGGCGTAAGACGGTTAAATCAGTATGGATTGGTTACTGTTCGAGTTTTTATGGTGAACAGCAGGCCGTGCTAACATGCTCTGTACCAGGTCTAGTGAGAGATGGGAAGCAGACCTTGTAGTGACCTGGCCAGAGGGAGAGTTGTTGGGGGCGGCGCTTGGTTTCACCTATATTTTAAATAGGATTAACTTAGGCAAAAGTCAATCAGTTGAGGCCCATTAACATCGGATTCTGATTCAACCAACCATGTCTGTAAGGCAAGAGAGTCCTTTAATGGTGGGTTTAGCGAATTAGCGCTAGCATTATATCCCTTAAACAGTGTTACATTATGAAATTACCACAACTCATGTTTCAATACAGACACATGGTCTTGTCTCAAAGAACTTTGAGTTTGGAAATTGGAATTTCAATTTGTATTTAATATTAATTGTTAAAACCGCCCTAAAATCATATATGGTGTTCTGCTCGTATTTGTGAAAAACATGCCTGAAAACTGTAGCCAATGGGCCAGATCTGCAAAATGAAAGTGGGGTGGGGTTTTGAAGTATGTCAAATATCAGCGAACACAAGATGGTAAGTTAAAAAACACCTGAAGTTTTATGCATGTCCATCATGGAGATGGTAGCCCCATTTGCTATGTGAAAACACTAGGCTGAGTTACACATGTACTCCTACACATACGTAGATCCATTAGGCCTTGATTTGCATAAATCTTTGATATGAGTTTGATTTATAATTTAGTCCATCTTATATATTGGAAGTTATATCAAGTTTATGTTTTGACCTTTTCCTGTTTTTAACTTGAATGCAGCTTCAAGGGACAGAGTTTTCTGTATATCTTGATATACTCCGTTTGTTTGCTCATGGCACATGGAGTGATTATAAGAGTAAGTCTAGAAAAGTCTTGGTTTTCTAAAATACATATTTAATAAATCATATTTGCTTCTTGGAACGTTAAGGTTCATACTATTACCTATTTCCATTGTCATATTGATACTTGTTTACTGAGATGTCTATGTTGTAGGTACTCAAAAGATCTAGTGGTTTGTATATCATCTGCGTTTGCTTTGAACCTGAATTTTTTACATTCTTTGATGAAGAGGATTTGCAGAGACTATTCTTTTTGGCCTAGCTAATGGAAGTTGTAACCTTTAGTTAATGCCTTGGAACTGTAAAAACTGAAGTTCTGTGCAACACACTACAACTAGTTATTTACTAAATGTGTTTATGCTCTTCCAGTATAGCAGGAATTAATTTAAATGGCGTATAACACATTGCTTTGGATTAAATCAAAACTTTCTTCTAATTAGTTACATTTATATGGAATTTGGCTCTTTACTGCTGTCAACAGTGGCTACATTTCAGAACCAAGCTATGCTTTTGATTGGTGTATAGAAAAGTATTTGTCTGCAAGTATTATGATTGTTTCTTTTTTAACGATAGGAAAATTATGATTACCACTTCCCTTTAACATTAAATAAGAAGAATAGGAAGTTTGAGTGGCAGCATATGGAACAAGCCCAGACAAATGAATGATTTGAAGCATGAGCCACTCCCTGACAGTTCGGGTTGCACGCAAGAGGGGAGGGGAGGTGGACTGTGGGAGGGAGTTGGTTAAATGTCTCTCAATTGAATCTAAATTACATTCTTTTGTTGATATTCCGTCAGTTATCAAATCAAGGGAAACCAAATCGAACTCTTAGAAGCCATCCAAAACCCTTTTTTGCCCCTTCATTATTGTAAAAATAAGAATTTTTAGGAGAAAAAAAAGAGAGAAAGATACAGAGACTAGTGCAACAGATTCAGAATTCTTCGGCAACTCTACAGCCTCTACCAAGGTCTATACAATAAAATCCAGTCTGTAGATGAAGTCATCAATATGAATAACATCCATTCCTTTATATAAGGGCTCCATTGGTACATAAATCAGTCTGTAGATGAGTACAATAGTTCTTCCATGCTGTTCTCCAACCCTTCAAATGTGCAAATATTACATTTCTTCCATAAATCTTAATGTCCAGCAGATAGTGAAGGGTAGAAATGCGTATAACCTGTTGTCTTTAGTTAAGAAAGATGACTGCTCAAGCACAGAGTTTGACGTAACCCAATCGATACCAAATTCGTTAAAGAAGCGTGTCTATGGTTTTGTAGCCATTTAACATTTGATAAAAGATGGTTAGCTGACTCTTTATCCATTTTAGACATAATACAACAGTTTGGCATATGAGTCCTCTTTGAACTGGGAAGTACAATATCTGAATACTGTGGAGAGCAGCATGGGTGGAAACCAAGTCTGGTCCATTCAGAGCAGTTCGAAGGTTGATGGTTTCTTATTTCTAGCTCAGATTAGTTCTTCTCTAAGATCCCTCACCCCTGCTCTGGGTAATGAAAAGAGGGTAACTGCAAGAGTTGAGGGGATGGGGGCGGCTTTTTTCAGATTTTGCACCAACTACTCATGGAGTATTGTAGGCTGATGGATTGTTCATGAGTTTGGATTTAACCAAATGTTTGATCTATTTCCATTTAATAAGGTCGTGCCCTCTTTTTTGTCAGTCTCCAGACTACATTTCACTGATTTGTAGTGGTGATGCTCTTGTTCATGATGGGAGTTCCATCCGAACCCCATTCTTCCCTTAGCAAGTGATTTCTAAGTACTTACGGTAAATAAGTACTTATATAACTGAACTAGAAATCCACCTTGCTGTTTCAATTGCTGGTGGGTTTAAGTTGCCATATCTTTTTCTCGCTATTTCTAGGCATTGATGGAACATATCAGTCCCACTGGTCACTTTTGGATTCCTGTCCTGTGAACGATGCTGTTAAGTGATTTAACCATATGTTCCTTATAATCTTCACTTCAGATCTCTTTGAGGTGTGGAATTCATAGAAAAATTTGTAAACAATTTAGGTAGTATGTGCTAATTCTTCTATTAGCACTCCTGACATCATTAATTTTTTCAGTTGTTTTGTTGTTGGACGAATTATTCGTATAGTCACCTTTTTCCCCAAATCTTATTTTGTAGAGTTACAGTATGTATAGTAATTTTTGTTAAAATGGCTTTTGATCATGGAAATGTCTATCACTTACAGGTAATGCTGGTTGTCTTCCACCGCTGGTACCCAATCAAGTTCGCAAACTAAAGCAACTTAGTGTGCTCACTCTGGCTGAGGTAGAGAAGGTATGTTCACAGCTTACAATAGAATTTGTTCTCTTAAGTCTTGATCATTTTCATCAGTTCCATAAGGTTTTTTAGCATGGAAATGTTGATTTATCTGATAAAATAAGAAGTGTAGGTTTACTAATGATTTGCAATTATGCATCTTCTAACACTTCACAAGTATCAGATCACTGTATCAGGGTTTTCTTTCTTCTGAGTGAGAATAGAACAGTGTCTTTGTGTTAATTTTCTGCTTATGTCATGTTCTCTAGACTCTAATTGAAACTAGAGATGCATTTAAATGTGTTTGTGAAGCACTACTGGAAAACTTGCTAATTAGGAATCTAGTCACTTTTTTACTGTTACAAGTCTAAAGTCTATCTAACTTCGCTAGGATAAGAGCATTACCAACTATGGTTTGCCAGTTATAAGCATGAACTGGTGATTAACTTAAAAGTTCCTCAAGTCATGGAAGTTTCCTAGTGAAGGATATCTGAAGCTAACATTGTTTTAGTATTGATGTATTCTAGAACAAATATATGTATGTTTTAGATTTATATGGGTACTAAATATGGTGTTTTAGTTGACCTGGTTTACTCATTCTTGTCACAGTTTGGTAGACATAAAAGTTGATATTGAGTTACAAGTTCCTGAACCGTGTTTGAAGTTTGAACTGCATTATAAATCTATGTTCTTTTCCCATCGTAAATATAACTTTTGGGATATAGTTGATTCCGTCAATTTTAGTCTACTATCTTGGTTATGTGATGTTTCTTCGCCAAATATTTACATGGAAACTTCAATTTTACAAACTTTACCCTCCAATGATTTGAGTACTTCCCCAGGTACTCCCCTATGATCTGCTAATGGTGGAGCTAGATGTTTCAAACGTACGTGAGCTTGAAGACTTTCTTATCAACGAATGCATGTATGCTGTAAGTACCCTTCCTGCTTGGTGCTTTTCTTCCTATTCTGTGTATCTGGCTCATCAGACAACATTCCTCGCCTCTGCAAGAGAGTAGAAAGTCATAGTGGTGATAATGATCGGCAATAGAAGACACCTTCCTTCAGTTTGCCAAAAGTTACTACTCATTAACTAGGAACCTAGTCCTGCATAACTTATTCATTGAGTTACTACTCCTAAAGAGTGGTAATATTATTAGCCATTGGATCAATTTCAGGATTTTAGTAGTATGGTTCGTATTTTGCAGCCATATAACAAATCTGTGATTTTGCCAATATGATCTTGTCTGTGCCGAATTTAACATAATACTCTATTTACTCGGGGGCTTTGACTTCTAAATATGTCTGAGGTCCCTGATTTTCTCAATAGAAACTCTGTTGGGTAATAGAGTTTTGATAACTGAATAATAGATCCTAGAGATGATAAAGGTACTTACTACCCCATGTGTGATTAGTAATTACTAATTAATTTACTATGGAGATTTGCAAAATATTTACACTAAACTAAAGGCTCTAGATTGAATAAACACATTTACATGGAAAATGTAAGTCAATTAAAAATAAAATATATAAAAGCCATCTCTCCTACATAGACTGTGCTGACCTTTTTTTTTCTCCTCTGCTGCCATGGTGCTGAAGCTCCATAAATGCTGCCACATTTCTATGGGGTTGAGAGAATATCGAGTTGGGATATGTTCTGCAACAAACCCCTTCAAGATCCACATTTTCAATTGAAGATCATCAGAGATCTGAGGGCACCTGATGTTGCTAACTTGCTATCTTATCTTGATCACGCTGGTTCAAATGTTTGGATCTCACATTCCTTGCCTTGAGCATACAAACTTTCAGGAAATCAGAACTCCTTCATACATTCTATAAGTGTCTTTCCGCATGCTAAGGCTCATGCGCCTTGCATATTCATTATAGAATATCATGTCTCTTTGCAAGAGTTGAACCACATCGACAATATATTACCAATTCTCAAGAGGATCCATTTCATATTCATTCGAAATGTTATCACCTTCTTCGTACGCATTTACTCTCACATTATTGTCATCCATCCACAAAATGCATATTTTCTTTAGCTACCATATCTTGCCCATTCATACCGTCCTTATTGTCCTGTTTCTGGAACTCGTCAATTTTTAAATCATAATGTTCGTTTGTAGGTCAAAGATGAGATGACTCCTTTTCTTTCTAACCCGAATCATCAAGCTTGGCATCTTTATGCCATTCTTTATTATCCTGCTAGCTAGACAAGTTTGAAAACGAAAAACGTAATCGTATCAAATATAATGTTTTTAAACGCAACAGTTAGTATATTTCCGAATAGGTATATCGACAACAGTTAGTATATTTCTAAACAGGTATATCTATCAACATAAATAAGTTAGAAAGCAGATGGATACATAAACTTTTATGGTATTACACGTAGAGAGTAGTAATCTTCTTTAAAAAAATTCATCTAGTAAGAGTTACATTAAAGTGGAATACCTAACCCTTCTCAGATTTAGCAATATTGGTAATTAGTAAAGAAAGTTATCTGAAATGTTACATTGGGCTTCTTGTAGGGCATAGTTCGTGGGAAGCTGGATCAGTTGCGGAGATGCTTTGAGGTCCGAATTACATTTTCTTGATGTTTCTTTGAAGTGGGTTATTCTTATCTAATGCATGAATGCAGATATTGCAATCAAACTCATTTCTTTTCCTCTATGTATGCTTATGTATGAGGTGCAGGTGCAATTTGCAGCAGGTAGAGATCTGAGACCTGGGCAGCTTGGGAGTATGATACAGACATTATCAACTTGGTAATTACTTAGTTCAAATATTATAGAAACAAAGAAGAATTCTTAGGCCGTAGAAAAATTATTCTTTAGGTTGGATAGAGTAGACCAATCAAGATTGCTACTAGAGATATGGCTCAATTCAGGAGTTGGTCCTTTCTAGGGTTGGAGCTAGGATTTTTACTTGGGGAGGGGGGTTGCAAAATAAAAAACAACTTCCTTTAGAATAAGGGGGCAATTCAAAACCTTGATAAATTGAACAGTCTTGGTTTTGACTGATGATAAGGATGTAGATGTGATATGCTTTGAAAGCAATGACATCCTTCTCATTTCAAATCTCTTTTCAGAAGCTAAGTCGACCAGTTGCTAGTTGCGAAGAAGTTGGCTTGTGTTGTAATAACAAATTTCTTGCTTTGTCATCTCTAACCTGGGAAACCACCTTTTGTCTTGCAAAACTGTTAAGACTGTTATAAATTATAAAATTATTTAGAATCATTCTTTTGGTTCTATTTTGTAACTCTCTCCTTATCTTAGGCATCATTGCTTGCTCTGGATAATTTTTGGGAACATTAAAATTTTAGGTTAACTAGTTCGGTACCATGTTGATGTTTTCATCATCGTTTCTCGTTCATGGATGTATGTTTTGTAGGTTAGCAACTTCGGACAATCTGCTCCATTCAATCCAAGATAAGATCAAGTGGGCAGATACAAGGAGTGAGTTGGACAAGAAACATCGGAAGGAAGTTGAAGACAGGGTCGAGGAAGTAAAGAAGTCCCTCTCCCTCAAGGTCAGTTGAAGGCACTCCTCACCTTTTCTTTGATCTGTTGTTGTAATTTGATACTGGGCTATAAGCTGCTTTTCGTGTAGTATATCTGTAGTCTGTTTTTGGTGTTTTACCTCATCATTTTCCTATTCCCACCCATTTGTTGGAAATAGGAAATTTGAACTCTGTGCACAAACATAAAAATTTCCATCTAGGTGCTGTGTTGCTAAAATTCATGGCCTTCAAAAAAAAGGTCCCACCTTGGATTTCTCCTACAATGAAAGTTAATTTGATCCAAGACCTGCAAACATTTTTATTTATGTATTTTCTTCTGTGATTTTTTCTCTATGTTCTTTGACCATCCGAACAAATGTGATAAACCAAATGATAAACAATCATCCAATTTAGTTGATTTTTGACCTTAGGAATCCTCGGCAGAAGTTTTTAACCTGTATAGTCGGGGATTAATGGATGTGAAATTTTTTAGAAATGTATTCTTATCAAATTATTGGGGTATGCTGGTCGATGTGTCTTACTTACATGATGGCAGAAGTTACCAACTTTAAGCAGGCAGACACAGAGTTCCGAGGGCATGAGGAGATCAGCTATGCTGAACCTGGTGGAGTGATGGACTACGAGGAAGATAGAAGCCGACCCAAGAGGTAATATATCATTTCCCCATTTCTCTTTGGTTTGTGATTTCTTCTACAAAAGTACATGGTTCATTAGTTTTACAAATATTGAATTTACAAAGAATTTTGTCGGAGTAGAAAGCGGTAACTGGTAGGATTATAATTAAGCCAGGTTGCAAACTGTCCAATTGAAAAACTGAAAAAAGATTTTTCCAAGCTAAAAACTATTAAGATAGTTCATAGAAGATTGGACATTATATTTTGCATACTTAACTGCACACTCATCATATAATGACAAGGTTTCGTAGAAACACATATAATGAAAAGATGTTTTAATTGACAATCTTGATCTGGATTATAGACACTGTTCTAAAGTAACAGTTCTGCAAAAAAACACTTCTTTTCCCTAAAATAGAAATCATGCGTCCTAACCTCACCCTGAAGTTAAACAAGTTTCTCTATCTCGTACTGTCATACAGTCTCCCATTTTTAATCTATTAAATTGCAAGCGTGGACATGCGTGTCCTCTCATTCATGTAGGATGACATCAAGTAGTGAAAACACTAACTATTTTTCTTTTCTTGTAAGCTGTTAGCTGTATTTAGGAAAGAGAAATGACATACCATAGAAGTCTGTCTTCACCTGAAGCATGCCCACGTGATTTTATTCAAATCGCAATATTAGAATAACCCCACAAAAATCATAGGATTTTGATCTGAAAAGGTGCAAATTGTTTCAGCTGAAGATTATATTTGAAATGTAGGATTGAAATCCATAATCAATTAGATTTTAGACTAATAGTTACACTGCTGTCACCTAAAACCTGCCATAAATTTCATTAACCTGGATCTCTCTGGGGTACCACATTTTTGTATACCTCCTTCAAGCTGACTTCTCCTCAGGATATTAGTTTGTGATAGTTTAATGTCTGCCATCTCGTAGATCACATATTGGAACAATTTTTTCTTAAAATTGTGGTTTCTGTTGCGTTCTGTGCAGGGGCGGACCCAAGAGAGGGCTCTCCCTGGCTTTAGCCAGGGCTAAATTATTCTGAAAACAGATTTTCATAGAGTTATTTTTTAAGATAAAGCATTTCTCTTTATCAAATATGTTTCAGCCCGGGGTAAAATCATGGATTTGAACATCCTGGTTCCTCCCCTGATTCTGTGCTCTGCAATTTATATCATGGCTTAAAAATAATGCAGGAGACGACCGCCGGTATCTTAAACAGAAAGAGAATGTTAGGACTCCATTGGAGGTTTTCTGGTGCGGCTCGCTGGGATTTGTTAAAGGCATTCCAGCATATATATTATATGATTTCGGCGGTTGGATATATATTTTCTGTCTCCTTTAACAAATTGGACTTGGACTTCTACAAATGGTCAGTGTGATCACTAGGTATAGAGAATCTGTGTTATGTTTTGGTGATTATTCTCTACATATACCTTCCTGAATCAGTGAGAGAACAAGGTCAGATTTGCACAGTTAGGCTGAAATCAATACAATTTAACAAAAATTGTAATTGAATTATTTTGACTGTTTTAAGAGTTACAATAGTATCACATTTTACTTTGTACCCTGATCCCAAGAATGCTTATCAAACAGTTGCATAAGCAATCCTGGTATTGATTGATTCATAGCCATTATGGGTTTGAATTTTTTCATCATGGGTTTGAAGCCTATAATGAAAAGATACTCTAATCCAATGTCTAGGGATCAACTATACCCATTATCATTTTTTTGGTCTGCTGGTTTACCAGTTGATGAATGATGAGTTAGTTATTAATTCCTTCAATGTTACAGTTGTTTAATGTTAAGAGTTTGCTAAATATACCATACCTATCAAAAGGGGGAAAAAGAAGCTAAATGTATCCTTTAATATGTAATTTTTATCATATGCTTGTTAAAAAAAAAATAGACTTTTGATAAAAATACACAGAAGTCTATCATTGTTTGAATTTTTTACTTCAAAATGTTTGATTAAGTTCACACAGGGAACCAATTTTTCACAGTACTAAATTATATAAATTATTGAACCAACTTTTGCTCTTTTCTGCGCACTATTTCGGACTAATAAAACTCCCATAGGCCTTATCAAATTTGATTGTACAACTAATTAGAAAGGCTGTGTATATTTTCACACAACTAATTATTATACACATAGGCTGAATAGTTCGTTGGTAAATTAAAATTGATTGTACAAATATAAATTTCATAAAATGATTTATCGATAAACTATTTTATATTGTCAGCTGTTTGGAATCGAGTACAAATTTGAGTAGTGTGGCATTAGTAAAAAATTTGAGTTGGTGTGTAAATATCAGTCACCTTACGGTCAAAGTTGCTAAGAGCATCTCCAATGCAATGTGGATGTGGTAAAATAAGACTGCCACATAGGAAAAATACACATTTTTTCATAAAAAACTCTTCAAATGCTAATGTGAACATATAATTTTAAGTTGAGTTGGCAATGAAATGGAATGCTATTGGTGGAATGGAAAGACACTAGCGTGAAAAACGAGGACATTGTGAAGTTGAATGTCTAATTCTTTCAAATTCTAGACATTCAACTTCACAATGTCCTCGTTTTTCACATCCATTCCACCAATAGTATTCCATTCCATTGCCAACTCAGTTTAAAAGTGTGTCTTCACATTAATATTTGAGGAGTTTTTTTTTAAGAAATGTGTATTTTTCCTATATGGCAGTCTTATTTTACCACATCCACATTGCATTGGAGATGCTCTAATCTATGTTTGATAAAGAATAATGACAAAAATAAGCACGCGTAAGCAATAAGATGTGGGATCATTCAATGTGTTTTTAGGATCAAAATCATTTAGTTTGTTTGTTTTTGTTTTAATAAGAAAGACGTTACCGATGAGATTATCCATTAAAGTATATATATACACGGTCAGGTTATACAACCCCTCGCTTGTGGGACTCACATGAAATGTATTTAGAGGCTGGTTTTTGGAGAAAGTGATCTACATGGTGAGGAGAACATAGTTACCTGAAATCAGCCTAATCTAAAACTTGTAACCTCAAATCTACCCGTTTTAAATCAACGGTCAAAATAAAAGTTTAAAACTTGCAAAATTTTCAAGGGCTAATTTGAAAGGGGTTAGAAGTTTTAGAACGAGCTGATTTTTTAATATGATGAAGTACATAGTGAGGAGAACATCCTATCCAAAAATCAGCTCTCGGATGCATTAAATGTGAGCCCCACAAGCGAGGGGTTATATAAGGAGGGGCTATATAATCTGACCCATATATATAAGCGTTGTGCATGTGCGTTATACGTGTTCTTCACACCGGACTTATTCCTTACACTCGAGATATGGAGAGAAAGGTAAAAATTGAGTAGGTAGTTATGGAGAGATTTTAGGGATAGTTTACGGAGAGATAAAGTGAGAGAAAATCATGGAAGAGATTTAATTTCCTTTACAATAGCGGGACGGTTATGTTTTGGTTAGAATAAAATTACTAATTTATTATTTTTTTAGGGGCAAAAGATGACCATTATACCCTTTCAGAGTGAAGTTAAATTTTAATAAAAAAATAATTTTTTCAAAAACACCAAAAGTAAAAAACCCCAAAAAACCCAATTCTCTTAACTAATAGTATACATATACATATATGTTTTGTATAATTTTTACTAGCCTTTGAACGATCGTTGATTTCAGATCTACGATTTTCAAAGTTGTTTGCCTTAAAATTTTAATTTCAATGCGACAATGACAATGCTGATGATGGTGATGATGATGATGATGATGATGATGATGATGATGATGATGATGATGATGATGATGATGATGATGATGATGATGAATGAGATTAAGATTGCCATGATAAGCATGGTGTTCTTTTATTGGTTAACAGTTACATACGTTGTTTATATTTAATCTTAGTAACCGAGAATCGTGGTATAGGGGTAATACTCCTATTTTAGAGCTTCGTGCTCCTAATTCGAACCACGTTTCGATGCTCCCGCTTCGAAGGCATTCTAAAACTATGGCATTTTTTAATCGACTGCTCCGATCTCGTTTCCACTTTCGTTCCTACTTCATGCCTAAGTAATTAAAGCAGGAACGAAATCAGGAGTGAGAATGTCAGAACGGCTAATTAAAAAAAATTAAAAAATACCTTTGAAGCAGAAGCACCAGAGCGGGAATGCAAGGACCGGAGCGAGAGCGTCACGTGTATACTGAGAGGTCGATCTATGCTTGATTACATAGTATTTAATCCATCTACGCTAAATGATAAACAAAGCTTGATTTTATACTTTTTTTTTACATCTGGTCTTCTTCTTAGCAGTAGGTGTGGCTAATTTGTCCTTTAAAGTTCTCTCTCTTTTCTTTTTCTTTTTTTTTTTTTTCATTTTTCCTGGCGCTCTAAATTCTAATTATTTTTAGGGGTCTACAGTTTGTTCTTTGGTATCCAGAATCGTAGTATAGAAGTGGCGCTCCTGCCCTTAAATCTTGTGTTCTCGCTTTAAAGGCATTTTAAAACTAAATATATTTTTTAATAAGCTGCTCTCATTATCGTTTTCCTCCCACTCCCCGCTCCGACTACTAAAATTAATAGAATTTGTAAAAAGGAAAAACATTTTGTAAACTGAAAGTATTCTAAGTAATGGATCATCAATAAGACAAATGAGACAACGTCACGTTTATTTTAGCAGATAAAAATATATCTGATACTTTTATTTTGATTAAATTTATTAGGGAATGTTAGCTAGCATTGCTTATTTATTCTTTATTCTTTAAAGGGTCTTGTTAACGTGTGCCCTAGGGCACACGATAAGGTTATTTTTGAAGGAGTTTTTTTGCAAGTTAGAAGTCTTCAAATTAGCTGAATTTTTGTAGACATAATATTATTATTATTTATAAGATGTTCACAAAAAATCAGCTCAATCAGAAATATCTAACCCTCCAAATAAATCACTTTAAATGTAAGCCGTCCATTCACATTATTAAAGCTTAAATTAAGTTTTTGTGGTGGTAGAGGGTGCAAGAGATCTCCAATTGAGCTGATTTTTTTAGATATGATCCAAATAGTATAAATAATATACATATCTAAAAATCAGCCTATTTGGACAAACTTAAGAAACTAAACAAAACACAAAACATAAAAGCTTATCATGTGCCTTAGGGCACATGTTAACAAAATCCTTCTTTAAATTATAAATAATTCAAATAAATAACTCATACTCGAATCTACTGACGCTTTGGGAATTTTTAATTGTTTTTTGTTTAATTATAATTTAGGCCGACTAATAATTTACGAATACTCTGTACCTACCCGTACTCAGGGTTTTTAATTTGCTGTTGGACTTGTGATAAACATATAAAATATAAGCTAATTATCCCCGAGTGCATGGTGCATTGTTGTTTATATTTTTAGATTTTTATTCATTTCATTATTAAAAAAAGGGCCAATTAGAGATCCACCCTCATTTACTAATTGAAACTAGTGATACACCCCAATATTAATTAGAATTAGTGATTCACCCCTAAGATAACGATTTTTTGTCATTTGGGTTGTTAAGGGCTCACGTGCTGACCACGTGATATACACTTTTACTAAAATGCCCTCCTGTGGTACTCACGTGAACTATTTGAGTTTTTTTTTTGTTCTTTTAAATGGTCAGAATACCCTCTATTCACCCCAACCACTAACCCACCTGGCCTTTCAGGATTACAATAATCCCACGGCTGGAATATAAGCCCCATATGACCATTATTTCAACGGTCATCTTCTTCGTCATGTTGCTTATATAAACAAAGCATCTACCCCTCAGTTGAAGCTTGCTACAACAGTCATCTACTTCAGTGGCTAAAGTGTTCTTACTAAAGCATAGTTGGATCACATTTTAGGTCAACCATGTTGGTGGAAATGGGGATCCTTCATCCACTTGCAAATGGTTTAGTGAACAACACTGATTTCATGGAGATGGAATAGTTAAAATGCTTGTGAATTAATGATTGAACTACCATTGATTTCATGGTCGTTGCAACTAGGGGTATCCCTAATTAGTACACTAACAGAAAGGGTGTATCACTAATTTTTGCCTTGCTAATTTATACTTTCTCTCAACATAAACTCATAATGTCTTTTTTTTTCTGCATTTTCAGGGCATTGAAAGGTGCCTCTAATATGGTTAAGATCACTTGCAGATTGAAATTTTGGTTTTGTTATTCTATCAAAAGAAGAAAAAAAATCAGACTTAGATATCTACCAAAAAAAAAAGAGAAAAGAGCAATTTAGCATGTTAACTGTGCTAAAAAACAGAGCTAAACCTGCAAGAAATGGTTTAAAGAAATTCAACACATTCACCTATGAAAAACAACATACCATAATCTGGATTATTTGTTAAGAAAATTATGCACAATAAGTTTAATCTAATTTATTCACAAAAATAACTGATGTCATTGATTCATATCCACATATTTCATTACCTAAAACAAAGTAGACTTAACAGAGGAAAACAAACCTAAACAAGAGAAAAACCAAAGATTTTTAAGAGAATGAAGCATAATCTGGGAGAAAATATACCACTGTGATGCTCTGTCCATCAATGGAAGCTTCAAAACAATCAAGATTTGCAGAAAAACTTGTCCCTTATGGTCTTCTATTGTGGAAATTTAGGGTTAATCAATTCTTCTTCGTTTTCATGGTGGAACATGGATTGATGTACTAGGGTTTTTTTTGTCTTAAAAATCTCTACAACCAAAGCTTCAAGAAGAATAGGGTGCAATCTTAATGAGGAGCCTGTTGGTTTCTTTCCCACTTTATTTTGAAGGGCTTGGGGATGATATCTTTGGTTGTGTGACAAAGATTAGATCTAATCTGTCCAACAGTTGATTAAAACAGTAACCATAGAATTAAAAAAGCCACATGGTTAGTGGTTGGGTGTGAAGAAAGGGTATTATGGGCATTTAAATAAAAAAGAGCTTAAGTGGTTCGCGTGAGTACCACGTGAGGGTATTTTGGTAAAAGTGCCACCAAAATGCCCACTTAACGACCCAAATGACAGAAATCGTTATCTTACGGGTGAATCACTAGTTCCAATTAATATTGGGGTGTATCACTAATTTCAATTAGTAAATGAGGGTGGATCGCTAATTGGCCCTTAAAAAAAATATCTATTTTTTTCCCATAACTCCATAATTCCAACTGTTTTTTTCAGAACAATTCTATATTTTATAAGAAATTAGCTGCAAACACGTGCATTTTGCAGGTATGTATTTATATTATATTTTTTTATGACATGTATAATTACGTATACCTGACACAAGAGATGGGAATTTTTTTTTCTTTAATTAGGGTTTCTTTGTTTTTTTTAGTTCAATTAAATAAGCTAATTTCATATGTCATTTTCTTAACCAATAAATTCGGTCGTTCCTGCCATGGCCATAGTAAGTTAAATAAAAAGATGAACAACTTTTTTTTTTTTCTTTCAAATAAATAGGACAAAGGAGTGGTTGAAAATAAAATGTAAAATATGAAAAAGGTAAGTAGAAGTAGTTTATTTGGTCAAGGTCAATTTTCAAGAGAGGCAAGTCTAAATTATATTATTATAAGGATGTAATAAGACTAAGACATGCATTTTGACTACTGACCACTTCTTTCTATAATCATCAACTATTTCTACAAGATAGTAGTCTTGCAATAAAGCTTTTTGGACCGACATTTTTACAAAATTTGTGCCAGATATATATGTAGTAGGGTGGGATCTACCACTTTTTTCCTCTTAAAAGTGTTACGAGGAGTTTCCAACTTATGTGGCAATGGGACCCACCATGCCACATAAGTGTCGGGCATTTGTTTTGTAAGTCGGTCGGTCCAAAAAGCAGCGTTCGTAGTCTTGTCACATATAAGTTTACATGTGTCATTAATTATGCTATTTTCCATCTTGTTATTCGCACAAGAATGTAATTCTAGATTCAAATTCCAAAAGAAAGCACTTGCTTAGAATGTGATTCTTAGGTTCAAATGTTTGATTAACCTAATGGTTTGTTTGGATGGGGGATTCCAAGGTAGGAATTCAGTAGGGACCATGGATTCATGTTTCCATAGTCTGTTTGGCTGCCAAGAATCCTAGGAAACTTAGGGCCCGTTTGGTTCGCGATTGGAAAACTTGTTTTGAAAAACTAATTTACACCTAAATTAACTACATTTTGTATCACATCTAAAACTATTTTTTTGACTTTACTATAAAATCATAAATGATTTCATTGAAAACAAAGAAAACAACATTTTTTTGTTTTGTAAAATCATACATGATTTTATTATAAATCCTAAACAGTTTTGAATGTAGTACAAAATGCATATTAGTTTAGGTGTAAATTAGTTTTTGAAAACAAGTTTTCCAATCGCGACCCAAACGGACCCTTATTTTCCAGGGAAATATGTTTTCCAACAAATTCCGGTTTTGGAGTCCCACCTCTCCCCTTAGAATTTGTTAGAATTATAAACTAAGGATTCACTATGTATTCACCCAACTCAATGCAGATTACACCCAACAAAATTAAAACAATAAAATAGAGATTTTCCTTAGATTTTAAATGGCAACCAAACAAACCAAATGATTCATGAATCCATGGATTCTTTAATGGTTGCCAAACAAACCAAATGATTCATGTTTTTAGGGATTCATGCTTCTAAGGACTTATGTTTTCCTTGGGAAACATGAATTCTACATCCAAACACACTATAAATTATATCTAATACAAGTGTGGACAGCCTCAAATGGCGTTACTGAATGCGACAGCAAGAGAGAAAAGAAAACCCTAATCAATACAAGGTAATTTTATGAAGGGAGAATATTGAGTTATGACAATGTGGTCCAGCCTAAGCTTGGGTTTGGCATATGGTTTGTTGACTGGGCTGATTTGAATTGGACTCGGTCTGAACTGAGCGATCTGGACATTATTAGGTTCGTTTTGGTCCCCATTTGGCCTAAGCTGATTTGGATCCGACTTGGTCTGAACTGGGCAATCTGACCACTACCAATTCAACTTGTTTTATTATTTTTTATTTTTGAAAATTATTTTCGGCACATGCTTGTTTCGGTCTAACTCGGCCAGTTGAACTCGTTTTTTGTTTGGTCGCCTGCCTAGCTTGAGTCGGGCAGTCCTACTCAGACTTGGCCACCACCAAGTTGCCCACTAAGTTCGAGTCACCGAACCATGGTTTGGCCAGGTCAATTCTAGTCCTGGATTTAACCCGATTCAAGTCGGTCCCGGTCCGGATTGACCCGAATCGACCCGTGTTCCCAAAATTGCACAGTGATTATAGATGTTAATTTCGTTCTAGTTTCCTCTAGGAACTTTAATGAACTTCCAATTTTTCACTTTTCTGTAGTTTTTTTTTTTTTTTTTTTTTGAAGAAAAATGGGCCGTTGGACTGGTGTTCTTAGGGTCTCTCTAAACCCTAACAACAGTAGGGTTCACTTCAAAGTTGCAGTTTCTCTCTGCTTCTCACCTTCTTCCAAAACCCTAATTGTAAGTTAGTTCTCTCACTCTCATTTCGGTCATTCAAACCCTAAAAAGCTGATTTCAACCACTTTCTTTGTCCCTGACAAACTCTAATTTTCCAATTTCTCTTATGCAATTCATGTGTTCAAATACCCTGTAATCTATTAATTTTATAGTTCAATTTTTTTTTATGGGTAATTGTTTTTCTCTACCCAAAAAAAAAAAAAAGAATCCAAATTTATGCATTTGTGGCAGAGAAATTAATAGCTTCAATCTCTTAAGTTCTGAACTATTTGGGATATTAAACCCTAGAGTCACATTATTCTTGATAATTCCTAATACCTAAAATTCCAAATTCGTCCATTGAATAAAACCCTAATTCAGTTTCTTTTTATTTTTTTACCAAAATTACAGGTACCCTCTGCAAATGCAATCTTTTTTAATGGAGACAGAATTGAAGGTACTGGGAATCCTGTGATTGAGAAACTATCAAATTTACAGAATATAGCTGATATTCTGGTATCGAAATTAGGTTCCTCTGTTAATGCTTGGGTTGTCGAGGCATCCACTTTCAATGGACCTTTTGCTATTTACAAGGAATTTTTTAGGTCTGCGAGTTCTTATGGAGAGCCAAAATCTTATGATTCATATGGATTTCCAGCTTCAACCTCGACCTTCCTGCTCTTATGGAGGACCCTTGAAGAGGTATGACTAGTGAATTGGTGGTTGCATTCTTTGGTACTGTTAAATTACTTCATCCGTTTTTTATCCATGTTTTTAAGTTCATTATTTTGTATAATTCGGCTATGGCGTTGCTCGCTCAGTTTGTTTTACTAATAAATTAAAAGTTTGTCATACATTATATCTGTTTATTTTTGTTTTGTTTGAACTAGTTGAGTTATCTCCAACAGAGTTTATGCTTCAAATGCTCAACTTGTTGTGGCAATAAAAGTGCAGCTTACCTTGTATTAGTGTATTTTTCTATTGAACACAAATGAATCCAATCGAATTTATGCTTCAAATGCATAACATGTTTGAGATAATGAATCGGTGATTAGGTTAAGTTATTATCCTTGCTGCTTTCCTTGTTCTGTTTTCCCTTTCAAGAGGACTAGTTTCGGATTTTCACGAAACTTGAGAGAAAAGATTGAAGTCACCTCATTGTATTATGTATTTATAAGGAGACAAGTATAAGATTTATAGAAGGAAAAAGGAAAATAGAACTAGAAAAATGTAACTCTGTTTAGAAGGATTCTTTGGACTGCAGACTGCTTCTTCTCCCTAGCTCTATTTGTCTCCTGCCTGATTGACACTAGGTGAATCCATCAAGGCCAACTTCTGAGATGCATGCTGGGCTCTGTTGGGTTCTAGTGATGGTGGGGCTGAGAAAAGTGGTGTAACATTGTTGATGTGTTTTCAGAGAGTTGTGACAAAATAGGTTTAGGGCTGTTGTTGCAATGGAGAGGAGAGGATATATATTGTCTCTACTATTTTAATGCGGCTTCATATCTCCTAAACAGACTGCACATTACAGAACACTTAAATGTCTTGGGATTGAGTCATTGACCAAGAAACTCATTGAAGACAGAATAAAAAGTTGTATTCCCCTACTACAAATTGGTTAACTTGGATTGCCCAAAATAATAAAAGTAAACTATCTGTTGAAAGTTTAGAAATTCCCCTTATTTAAAGAAAATTTCCAAATAACCTACTGTGCTAGAACCACGCAATTTTTGGTAGTATGTATGTTGTTGAGTTTGCTTAAACATCCTTGAGCTATCCAATGAGCAGAGTGAAGATACTTACCTTTTTGGTGTTTATATATATGGTAAGTTGAATTTGCTAAATAATTTTTACTTGCTGATCAACAGGTAAAGAAAGTGATTTCAGGACGCCAAGAACCATCTCCAGTCAACTCTTCGGCATCATGTTCCCATCAACCCAAAACCATCATCTTTGGATTTAGCAAGGGTGGTACTGTACTTAACCAGCTGGTTACTGAACTCGCCTATTCAAAACTTGAAACACCTGTTGTTAGTGCTACTCAAAGGAGAGAAAATCCAAGCGGAGGAAACGTTCTTGGAATCCACGAAGAAAATCAAATAATACCCAGTTCAAAAGAAAGTCTTTTAAATAGCATCTTCGAAGTTCACTACGTCGATGTGGGTTTGAATTCAGCTGGAGCATATCTCACTGATGGTTCTATTATTGAAAGAATTGCTAACCGTATGGCGCTAGGCGCTGCTGGAATCCGATTTGTTCTTCATGGCACTCCAAGGCAGTGGTGTGATAGCAGGCGGCCAAGGATTCGGGACGAAAAAGATAGATTATATCAGTTGCTTGAAGATGCAGAGCTGAAAACTGAAGGAAAACTACAGGTATCTAAGAGACTGTATTTTGTTGATCGGCCTCCAGACTTGCAAATGCATTTTGAAATTATTGAAATTTTCGAAATTAGTTGAACTAGTGGTCAGCACTTGTATGTTATATTTAGGAAGTCTGATAATGCGAAAATGATGTTTATAGCATACACAATAAATTTTCTCATTTTGTTATGTAAAAGTACAAATAAAATGTAGAGAAGCAAAAATTAGATTAAGTGCAGACGGTACTCAAATATGTAGAACAGAAATCAGAAATTTTGGTTCGGCTTCCGTTATGGTAGTTGGGTAAACGGGTACCCATTTAAAACCCCTATTTTTGGATTTGTTTGCACGAATTACATCCAGACGATAATGCCTCGGAATTCAATTTCCCAGAAATAAAACCATTTCCATTTTCTTTTTCTTTTTTTCTTTTTTATAAATGGGTAAACCCCAATTAATTTATTAATAATAAAAACACCGAACCGGTAATCGAACCGGAGAAGCTAGTGGGTTGGGTCAATCAGGTTCAACTAGTGGGTAGGGTTTAAAACCTCTACCAAAAAAATTTTGCTAAAATAAAAAATTTAAAAAACCGGTTTTTAACTCGGATGGGTCACTTGATTCACTGATTCAACCGGCCCGGTCGACCGGTTCACACAAAAAAAGACGGTTTTTAAAAAAAATTATGAGTCAGTGTGAATCGGAACCAGATTTTGGACTGGGTCACCGATTCATCGGCTGAACCGGCCGGTCCGGTCCGGTTTTTAAAAACATTGATAAAAACTAACATACAACAAGAGAAGAAAATACAGAGTACAACAAAAACAGGAAAAATCTGAAAAAAATCAGAGAAAATAGTATTCTGCGCAATGTCCAGCCAATTTGGTAGATTTGCTTTCTAAAGAAGAGATTCTCTCATAAAGATAGAGAAGAGATATGAATCTAACATCTTGTGCACCCAAAACAAAGAAAAAGACTCGATCTGTTGAAGAAAAGTCTGGTAGTTGTCGATTGGTCCGTCAAAATACTAGATCTAAGCATAATCGGAGTAGATCTGAAGCAAACACAAAAGAAGAAATATTATTAAGAGAAATTCACCAAAAAGACGAGCGCCATAAAAACTTGCAAAAGTTGTGAATAAAACAAGCAAAACAAGAAAACTGTTAAAAATGGTAGATTCCTTTTGCCAGGGTGGCTAAAGGATCCGGAGATGCACTCTCTCTCTCACACTCTGCTTTCTCTCGCCGTTTGAAAGTGTAGTTTGAGTAAACAATGCTTTTATAGAATGCATTCAAGCCTCAAGGGAGGGTGCAATTGAAATCTTAGGGAAATGCTTCAACATTTTAGGGGATATTAGTCGAAACAAATTTTAAATTGAAAAAAGTAGTATTCAGAAGGAAAATATTAAATTTACTGTATTTTTCTACTATTTAGCATCTCACGGTGTTTTTCTTTTTCTTTTTTTCTTTTTTTTTTTTGTGATTTGGGTCGTTTTTAAATTTACATTGCTACCCTCCAAAATAATAGCCCAAGCAGTAAACGAGGCAGTAAGTGCAGCATCGTTGTAATCAAAATTTTAAAGCATCATATCAAAAGTTTCAGCATTGAAAGCTGACTAATCATTACTGGACAATTTTTTAAAAGAAGTAATTGTTAATGCAACATTTTATACATGTGAAAATTGTGAAAATGTACAATTTTTTAATTGTCCAACAACTTTGTCCTTTGATCGAAATTGTCCAACAACTGCATAGGTTAGCTTTTGATAAAAAGGAATTAAATGTCTAAACTGCCTTTTAACGCCGAAATCACTTCTTTAATTGCAGAAAAAAAAAATTTATTTTCATTAATAACTCGTGAAAAAATAGAAAAATAGAAATAATAGTATAATTTATCAGGTAACTCGTGCATTAAATATGTAATACATTAATATATTTTGTTCTCCTATTTATTTAGAGGAAGGATATTGCAATATATGTTATTGTGACACAATTGTAACATACTCTATGGGGATAATATAAAAATAATGGCTGATTTTCGGTGAGGATGATTTCTCACCATTTAGAACATCCCGTTCGAAAATTAGTTCGTTCTAAAAGTTCTAAATCTATCAAAAGTTCATCGAAAATTAGCAGTCTAAAAAAACACCTAAAATTTACCAATTTCATAGGCTAATATGAGGTCGTTAGAAGTTTAGAATCGGTTGATTCCAAAATAAGATGAGAACATCTTCACCAAAAATCAACCATTATATCATCTCCAAGATCCCCACAAAAAGTACGTTACGATAATGTTGCAATAAGGTATGTTGCAATATCCCTCTCCAATTATAAAAAGCTATATGAGAAAACTCATTGTGAAAATCATAAACATCATTAAGAAAGCATATCAAAAGTTTTTTAATACAAAGCATACATACAAATTACGACTTTGATCGCAGGGGCAGAGCCAGGATTATAAGTTAAGAGGGATCAAAGTATAAAAAATCTAATACTTTTAAGGACCACTAAAGAAAAATAGGATTTTTGGGAGGGGACAAGTGCAAAATTTGTACCTCATATGTGCAAATGGACAAGACTTGTAGTAGAAACATAGAGTAATGCAATGATCAGGGGGCCATGGCCCGCTCAAGTCTAAGGCGGATGACGACAATTTACCCTGCATCCATGCCATGAGATGACATCAAATTTTGTATAAGAGCCGCACATAGCATGCACCGGAAGGGAAATGCAACCCAATCCGTCACCATCAAAGCCCTGCTCAAACCTCACGTGACGTTCCACTAAACTTCCAAGTCCATTTTAATGTTCATCTGTATCTATTCCCACTTGACAATTATTTTTCTCTCAACTTGACATTCTTTCTGAGTGACCTAAATCTTGTCAAATATTAGTAACTTAAAGACAAAAAAAACCCACGTTTCTAAATTGGATTTGAAAATTTTTGTACAAAAACTTTCTCCTTGTAGAAGTAACCTGGAAAGTAGATTCTCCAAACAGATTTCTCGATTAAAAACAGATTTGGATAAAAAGTTAAAATTTAGATTAAAAATAATAATAATAACAGAAAAAAATGATGAAAAAAGGTTGCTTCGTGGTACGATCGGAGAACATACCAGGTCTCATCTGAATTGACCCTTTTCTACTTCTTCAAATTTCGCTCCTTTATATACCAGATCCCCTTCACTTCCTTCCTTCCACTCTCAACTCTCAAGTCTCATATTTTGAATTGAATTCACTTTCTCTCTCTAAAACTCTTTCTTTCTCTCTCTAAAACTCTTTATCTCATCTCTCATGGCAACATCAGATGAGGCTTCAGCTCTTGATCTAATTAGGCAACACCTTCTTGGGGATTTCGCTTCTCTTGGAAGCTTCCTAAATGAAATCTCAGGAAATGATTCAATTTCTGGACAGAAATCGGAAGTTTTTGTTTCTCGAACGGATTCTCTCTGTTCATCGCAAACTGAAAATTCTGTTTCTAGTTTTAATGATGTTTTCAAGTCATCTGATTCAGTTGTTTCAGAATCGAATTTTGAAAGTTTTGATTTCTTGAAATTTGATAACAAAAGTGATGATCTGTTCGAGTTCTTCTCTGATCCGATTTCTTTTAATCAGAACCAAAATGATTTCTTTCGATTCGAAACAACTGAACCTCAAATCTTGAATTCAACTAAAGGAGGAGACATTTTGAGTCCGAGCTCACAATCAAGTTCTCAATCGAGCTTCAATGATCGTAAACCTTCACTGAAGATCTCTCTTCCTACAGTTAATAAACCTAATTGGATGAATTACACCAGAGAAATTACTCAACCTGAACCAGTTGTAACAACTGTTACAAAACAAAAAGAGTCAGATTCCGGCGAGATGAGAAAGTATAGAGGCGTACGACAACGTCCGTGGGGGAAATTTGCAGCGGAGATTAGAGATCCTAGCCGTGGAGGTTCTAGGGTTTGGCTTGGTACTTTTGAGACCGCCATTGATGCTGCTAAAGCTTATGATCGTGCAGCCTTCAAGATGCGTGGAAGCAAAGCAATTTTGAACTTCCCTCTTGAAGCAGGTAAACAATCTGACGAACCGGTTAACAACATTTGCCGGAAAAGACGCAGAGAGATTGAAACAGAACAAGACATAAAACCTATCAAGAGGGAAAAGTCACCGGAATCTGACGTCAAGCCTTCTACTGTTGTTCCAGCAGCAAGTTGTCCATTAACGCCGTCAAATTGGACGTCAACTTGGGACAATATGGAGATTAACGATATCTTTAACGTCCCTATGTTATCTCCGTTATCTCCACATCCATCTTTTGGTTTTCCACAGCTTATGGTTATCTGAGGACTTAACGGTCGTTAGCCAAGTCCGTTATAAATGGATGGCGTATTTTTTTTGTTTGTAAACGTACGGCAGAGTGTGTTCTAAGGTTGTACATACATCACACCTATCGTGCATATTTGTTGATTTTTTTTTTCTAAATTCAAATATTTCTTTTGATGATAACTAAAATTAAAATATTGAAAAAGAAATATTTGGATATTTTAAATTTTATATATTAATTTGGAACGGATAATTTGGTGTTAAAATGAGGACTTTGTTGTACAGTTGTAGTATACTTAGAATTGTTTCCGTTTGAAAAAAGGTCATATTTGCCAAGCTTTACACTCTGCTTACACTTATCTTTGGAGTTGTGAAAATTATATAAAGACAGATTTTTTGTGAGAATATGAAAAAGGTGTAGTTTTGATGGAGAAAAAATATGAAGTGTTACATGGCCTAAAAAAAATATATGGAGTGTTACCCTTGGATTATGAAAGCACTTTAATTTTTTTATATAATATTATCAATAATAAAGAACACGTTACGCACGTACGTACATTGAGCTCGTTAAACTTTAGACTCTATTAATATGGTTTTATATAGGTTCTAAATTTTTCGCGTGCCTATTCAGATATATTACCAAAGTCCCCTTAATGTAATATATGCCTTCTTGAATATTTTGAACACGCACTTAACTTTTGTTGGGTTTTATGTTACACCCACATTATTCTTACACCTCATTGTGGGCCAACCGGAGATGATCCAAGGGTTTTGTGAGGAATGAAGATGATTTTTTCATCTTGATAATCAGACTCAGCCTTAGGATTATCTCCATATAGACCTTACAAACCAAGGTAAGTAAGGTAAAAGTATACTACAAATTTTTTTAAACATGCTCATATTTAGAAAACTACAACAATACTCTTATAATATGTAATCTTGTTTGGTGCAAACTCAACGTAAGGATGCGAAAAAAAAATTTTAATTTGGGTTGACTGTTTGCTGGACCCACTATGCCACCTATGCTTCTAGCATTTGGTATGGCAGTTAGTCGGTCTAAATAGCATTACTCCAAGAACATTGAACATATCTGCATAGATCCTCTTATAATTAGGCCAAGAAAACGAAGTGAAATATTGAGTAAGATAAAATTTCCCAAAGAGGAAGGATCAAATGCCATTGTTAAAATGTCATTTTGTTGTTATGCTCACATGTATTGCTCCACATAGAGATGATTTGAGGGTGTGAGTTTAACATTTTCTTTCCAAGGGTGTTGTTAAGCTAAACTGATTGACGTGCAGTTTGGTATAAGTTTAACATTTTCTTCGCAAAAAAGGGCGAGTTGTAGTTATCATTATATTGGAATGGTAAAATTATTGAAGGATGGTACCAACAACTTGGGTTCAAGCCCTGTTACATACAAATCCAGGGCGACCTTGGATCGAGCTTTACCCTCACGTGCATGACCTAGAGTTTGTTGTAGGTCGAGCTTTACGCTCACGTGCACTCCCACTAATGTCCTTTTTAAAATTTTAAACTTTGAAAATACTACATTCCTGTTCTTAATTATTCCTAACTGCTCCCACTCGACATCAATTCTTGTTAATTACCAAAATGTTATTCTAATTAATGACAAATGTAGATTACTAATTTCCCACGTTTTTAATTGGAAAATTTCGTGGCAGAAACTGCCCCTCTTTTAAAATTCTTTACTGAACTTGGAATTCGAAGCTAGATTCTCCACCAAACAGGCTTTTTGAATTTGGATTAAAAAAAGTTCAATAAAATAAAATAAAATGAAATAATTTAGATAAGATAATAATTAATTAATAATAACAAAAAAAAAGAATATTCAATAAAATAAAACCGAAAAAGGATGCTTCTTGGATAGATCGATGAAGCCCGTACCTGGTCTCCTCTGTAAGACCCTTTTTCTTCAACATATCATTTTTCAATCCTATAAATAGAATTAGAATCCGAATTCGATCTTCATTCTTCAGTCAGTCACTCCTCTCTCTCTCTCTCTCTATAACTTTCTCTCTCTAGAGTACTCTCATGGCAACACAAGACGAAGCTTCAGCTCTTGATCTCATCAGGATACACCTTCTCGGCGATTTCGCTTCTCTCGACAGCTTCCTCAACGATATTAGTACCTCTAAAATTTCAGGAAACGATTCAATTTCAATTTGTAGTGAAAAATTCCAAGTTTTATCATCTCGATCGGACTCTCTCTGTTCATCATCATCATCATCTGAATCTTCAGCTGATTCAGTTTTTACAAAACAGGATTTTGACGTCTATGATGATTACTTGAAATTTGATCAGGAAGATAAGAAAACTGATGATCTCTTCGAGTTCTTCTCTTCTGATCCAAATTTTGAAACATCACCTCAAATTTTCGATTTAACTCAGAACTCAGAAACGAGTACTTCTGAATCGATGAGCTTTATTAACAATCGCCGCAGACCTTCAAAGATCTCTGTTCCTCCGGTTAACAAACCTGGTAATTGGATCATGAACTTCAGTACTGAAGAAACTCAACCAATAGTGGTACAAACTGTTGTTATAAAACAAAATTCGTCAGATTCCGGTGAGATGAGAAAATACAGAGGCGTAAGACAACGTCCGTGGGGGAAATTCGCTGCGGAGATTCGAGATCCTAGCCGAAAAGGTTCTAGGGTTTGGCTTGGTACTTTTGAGACTGCAATTGAAGCTGCTAAAGCTTATGATTGTGCAGCCTTCAAGATGCGTGGAAGCAAAGCGATTTTGAATTTCCCTCTAGAAGCCGGTAAATCATCTGACGAACTGGTTAACAATACTTGCCGGAAGAGACGCAGAGAGATTGAAACGGTAGAGGAGATAAAACAGGTCAAGAGGGAAAAGACGCCGGAATCTGACATCAAGCCTTCTACTAGTTCTACTACTATTACTACTAGTGTTCTTCCAGCAGCAACTGCAACTTGTCCATTAACGCCGTCAAATTGGATGTGTAGTTGGGACGTTAACGACATCTGTGACGTTCCGTTACTTTCGCCGTTATCTCCATATCCTTCTTTCTTTAGCCTTTCCGAAGCTTATGGTTATCTGAAGTTTTTAACGGTCGTTTAGTCAGTCAATTGGTATAGTGAACTTTTTTTTTTTTTGTAAATATACGGGTAGAGTGTGTTGGTACCGTACATACACACCTTAATTTCGTGCATATTTGTTGAATTTATTGAAAATCAAATATTGAAAAATATTTGTTTATTTTGAATGTTTCTATACATAATACATTTGAAATGAATTAATGGGTTGGAAATTTTGAAGCCCCAAACTTTTAAAGCCATAAACCACAAGAGGAAAGCTAAATTTTGAAGCCAAACTTCTTTTTTTCTCTATGAACATTTCACTAGTGTTATGATTAATTTTGATCTATATAATGAAAATTTAATTATAATTACGAAAAATCACACCTTAAACATCATTCGATAGTCATGACAATATTAAATATGTTTGCTAAGATGTTGCCACATCATAGAGACTAGGACTAAAAGTTGGACGGGTTGGGTTGGGTTGGTGCTTGGACCAAGCCTAACCCAAGGTTTCGAAACCTCAACCCAACCCAGCCCAACCCAACATCGGGCGGGAAATTTCTCAACCCAACCCAACCCAAGCGGGTTACATCGGGTTGATCGGGTTTGAAAGTCTAAATGCCCTATGGTTAATAGATTTAACCGTATATCAATGTGACTATGGTTAAGAATAACATTATCACCTAATTAAAAATTACTAAGGTGATAAGAGTAAAAAAAAAATCTCTAACAAGAGTATTGACTTATTCGATTCTTAATATGCGGAATTAAGAACAAGAATCGAATATTTCAATCTCACAACAAGTATAAAAATATGCACAAGAGATTTTGGTTAACGAGGAAACCCAAACTGGGAAAAAACCCCGGGACCTAGTCCAGCAAAAATCCACTAAGAGTTATTGAAAACTTACAACCCGATTTACAACTCGATGGACACGAATTACGACTCCCTCTACGCTCCAACAGCTACGGTGTACAGTTCTTCCAAAAATTCGAACTCCACGAATATGCCTCTTAGTTGATTATCAATTCTCACGCATACAACTTGGAGTCCACCAAGCCAACGTGAACGAGTTGCGCATACAATCCGAATCCACGAACCAACGCCTCTCGTAAATTTGATGCGTCTTCAACTTGAACTCTACAAGTCCCGCACCTTGAACTACTACTCAACTCCTCAAGTATATCACTGTGGAGCCAGAATCCGGAGCGCACCAAGCTCGAGAGAGACTCGCCCGTGGGAGACGCACAAGTTGGATTCGCCCACATCAGAAGGGGTATGAATGTGATATGTAAGGAGTCGCCAACTGATTTATGGGAATCAGGACCCGAGATTTTAGAAAATCGACCTAAATCTAGTTTTCCGAGAAAACCATGGCGATAATCCAAAGTAGATAGTGTGCGGTACAGAGATAATGGATAAGGGGATCTAGGTACGGGTTGGGAAGGTGTTAGGCACCCAACAACCGCCCGTCCGCGAGGACGGCCTCTACTTTGCGATTAAAGACTTTTAGAGAAATATATGATCAATACTAAGTTATGCTACATACACAAAAATAACTGCACTATAGTAAATAAGCCCCCTAAATCTACGTGTCATGATCAAATAGTTCTGGGGCGAAAGATGAATACATCCATCTGTCTGAATGCAACAAAAAAAGCGACGCATGCCATCAGTAGGCTTGCGTGCTAAGAGCACAGTGATGTGGACGTACTTTGTATCCACGCACAAACTAGGGGTGTGATACGTGCAATGTGTACACGTACACTCAAACATATGATATGGTGTTGAATGCACCATATGCTGTGGGATCACGTCTAACATAGGATGTGCCCAAAGACGACGAGAAGCAAGTGATATGGACGTACTTTGTATCCATGCACAGATAAGGACGACAAAAAGCCAGTGACGTGGACGTACTTTGTATCCACGCACCAACAAAGATGACGAAAATAGATTCATGGACGCTTTTGGGCGTGAATCTGTAAGAGGACGAAAACAGATTCATGGACGCTACTGGGCGTGAATCTGAAGGATGACACAAAGCAGATTCATTGACGTTACGGGACGTGAATCTGAAACATGACGAAGACAGATTCATGGACGCTACTGGGCGTGAATCTGAAAGATGACGAAAATAGATTCATTAATGCTACGGGGCGTGAATCTGAAAGATGATGAAAACAGATTCATTGACGCACTTGGGCGGGAATCTGAAGGATGACGAAAACAGATTCATTGACACTACGGGGCGTGAATCTGAAAGACGACGAAAGCAGATTCATTGACGCTACGGGGCGTGAATCTGAAGGATGACGAAAGCAGATTCATTGACGCTACGGGGCGTGAATCTGAAGGATGACGAAAGCAGATTCATTGACGCTACGGGGCGTGAATCTGGAAGGAAACGATAAGCAAATTCATTGACGCTACGGGGCGTGAATCTGAAAGACGACGAAAGCAGATTCATTGACACTACGGGGCGTGAATCTGAAGGATGACAAATGTTGGGACTCTCAAAGACGACAAAAGTAAAGTGTCCCGAAGATGACGGTAGGCAGGTTCAGCCCTTAGGCGTGAACCTCAAAGACGACGATAGTAGAGAATCTCTAAGACGACGAAGGCGGAGAATCTCAAAGATGATGGTAAGTAGATTCATCCCGTAGGCGTGAATCTCAACGACGACGACGAGCAGATTCAGCCCTTAGGCGTGAATCTAAAAGATGGGTCACGTCCAATATAAGACGTACCTGGGGACGAAATGGGATCACACCTTGCACGTGTGCCCGAGAAATGCAAGCATCGATGGGACGTAAATGATGCATGTCATATGCTCTAGTACTGCACGAAGATATCTAAAGATTCCTAATCTGATTAAGGATGACCCTGACTCTATATGTATGAAGATCTCTAAGCTAAATGTGATGCATCTGGAAGAAGACGTGTAAAACAAAGGTGAGGGTAGAATAGGAATTTCACATCGAGTGAAACCCTACACGCTCTCGAAAACAACACACAATCCTAGTCTAATGCAACCTAAAGCTACAAGCACGCAAAGCCTAACCCTATGGCGAACTAAGCTAGAGACCTTAATCTCTATTATTGTTTGTTTTTAGGGTTTGGCCAGTTATCGGGCCCTTAGGCTCGACAAGAGAGGATGTGGGTTCTTGGACCCGCAAGGAAGAAAATAGGCGCTAATGGCCCAAGTGGCGGTGATGGGCTTTGGGCCTAGGAAAAAATGGATCTAGGCCTGTGGGCCTGGCATGGAGGCGGGCCCTTAGGCCCAAGCCCGAGAAATGAGCCGTTAAGCTCATAGCAACCGACAGAGAGCCCAAAGGCTGAAAGTTTGGGAAATGAAGGAGGGCCCGTGGGCCCACCACGAAAGGATGGGCCAGCATGCCCAAAATGGCTTATTCAGAGGCTTATTAAGTGTTTCTGTCCCAAACTAGCAAAAATAATCAAAACACTAATATAAGTCGCGAATTATTTGGAATCAATAAACAAGTGAATTAAAGCAACTCATGATTCACAACTTTAAACTCAAAGACGAGAGTGTAGGCAATAGTCATGCAAAAATATTTTTGCAAAAATGATGAAGTCACATGCACAATGTCAATCATGTTAAACATAGCAAAATAGTGATATTAACTCATGTCGAAACAAAGATGTACAATGCTCCGTGTGAAAAATGCCTCATTGTCACATATTTGATCATTTCATGCATGCATCATGCAAAACATTTAATGCAAAGATTTCAACTCATGTTCACGTAAATGTCATGTGGCATACATGCATTTCATGAATTATTTCATGCAAAACTAACATATATCACGTAATACATGCTAAAAATCACCTGAAATGAAATTTACATTTACCACATTTTTATTATCAAAATTGCATGCAAAATTTCGTTGAATCATGAAAGCATCGTTACATCATCATTTTACCACATGTGATATGGGTTCAATAATGGAGAAAATAAAAGATAAGATAGGGGTTATCACCTAGTCGGCGCAAGTCCGCAGCTCAATCGCGAGAAATCTCCCCCTTTTTACGCGTCGATGTGTGGTGGAAGTGATAAGTGAGTCCCACTCCGTGCCCAAGTGGAGAGAACCAAAATTCTAGGGATGTTGCAAAATTATTTTTGAAAGGGAGGAAAGAAAAAATAATAAAAGAAAATGGAAGAGTACAAATAACAAAAAAAAAATAAACTAAAAACTATTTTCTTCCCAAAACTGTTTTTGCAAAAAAAGAAACAAACCTCTTTTTTTTCCTGTTTTTTTTGTTTTTTTTAAAACACTTTTTTTCTGATTTTTGAACAAAAACACAAAAAAAAAACGTTTGTATTTTTTTACTGTTTTTTCCTCTCTTTTTCCTATTTTTTAGAAAACGTTTTTTTTTTTGTTTTTTCTGTTTTTTTTAAACAAAAAGAAAAAAAAAACCTCTT